>MJUT01061311.1:114020-167306 GCA_002080005.1 Gigantidas platifrons
TGAGTTATGGCCCTTTTTCTCGTAGAAAATAGGGACTTTTTAGGTTTCCGGATGATAATTAAAGTACTGCTCGACCAAATCTTTTCAAACTTTAAAACGATGCTGTGCACCACTAAATACAGGTTAAGTTTGATTACGGTGTATTTCACATTTACCGTTCCTGAGTTATGGCTCTTTTTCTCATAGAAAATAGGGACTTTCTATGCTTCCGGATGGTATTTAAGGTACGACTCAACCAAATCCTTTCAAACTTTAACACAATGTGATGTACCATAAAATACAGATTAGATTTGATTATGGTGAAATTGACATTTACCGTTCATGAATTATGGTCCTTTTTATCTTAGAAGATAGGGACTGTAAAGGTTTGGAATGCGGGGGTATCTGTGATCACCAGATCAACTTTCTCTAGTTAAACTATACCATGCAAGATTGTAATTCAGCACAACATTTTTTTATTGAATATATATGAGGCTTCATGAAGTTCCATTTGTGCGATCATTATTCTGTTTTTATTTCTTTTATTGAATACAGATTCCGGCTTTCTGTATTCTGGTACCTCCGGGTTCTCAGGGCCCCTTCAAAATCAGTTGCAAAAAATTCATAATTATTAAAATTGTCATGTTTCAAAATAATTTGCAACGATGTAATCGTAATTAAAATTTTGAAATTATATTAATACTATTATAATATGTATGAATTTCCCTTCCTAACAATATTGTTCTAATGTCAAGAAATGTTCACTCAAAGTTATTCCCAGTTTCCAAAAAACTAAAATTGTGATTTCAATTATTGCAAATGTGAATATAGATATACATATGGAGGAATATTACTATGGTGACTGGGGTATTAGGTTTTACCAATGACCGTTTGTCTGTTCATATATCAGGCATTTGATTTCAGTTCAATAACTTTAGTTTCCCTTAGGCAGATCATTTGAAATTGATGCATAAGGTCAGGAGTCATAAAAGTAAGGCCAAGTTTGATTTGGGACTGTACCACTTTTTTCATTCTGGAGTAATGCCCCAGTTTACAAAGCTGAAAGTCAGAGGGAATCTGTAGCCTATGGACACATTCTTCCATTTTGTCATCTTCATGTAACATTATTTTTGTCAGAGTAGTAGTGATATTATTACATGTTGAAAATGATATAACCTGCCCATGTGATCACCTCTATTAAGCAGTCATCTGTATTAAGAGGTCACCTTTTTCTTGTCCTGTCATAGAAAATTTCATATGAATTGAACCTCTTTTAAGAGTTCACCTGTCTTATAATGACACTTTTTCTCTGTCCCAAAGATGACCTCTTAATACAGGTAATATTAAATTTTAATTTTAGATGACAACCAACCTGCTGACATCATTGTAACATGTAGTGAAGACACCACAGTTCTGATCTCTAACATAACTTGTATCCTTCTAGACTTAACATTTTACAACAAATGTTTTGTGTAGGGTTGAACAGAATTGATTAGTTAGAAAGATTAATGATGTAAATGAACATGAGAGACTATCTAACTTTACACTTAGACACAATTTAAAATAATTACATTACTTCTGTTTTTCATTGAAATGTTACAATA
Source organism: Gigantidas platifrons (assembly GCA_002080005.1). Classification (NCBI taxonomy): domain Eukaryota; kingdom Metazoa; phylum Mollusca; class Bivalvia; order Mytilida; family Modiolidae; genus Gigantidas; species Gigantidas platifrons. Next base: position 115,604 of record MJUT01061311.1, read on the forward strand.
TGATTGGTTTATATGAAGTGGTCACTATTATAAAAGAGATGTTTTACATCCCAATAAAACTCAAACCCGAACTTGCACGTGCCTCCATGACGACGTCAGATGTAAACAATCAATAGCGTAGTAATTTCCAACAGCAAATAATCTAACACAAATAAAATTCACAACGAAAAATTCAGCTAGCACGCTTCATACAAAATGTGCTTCGGTCCACACTTTTACACGCCAATAAAACTATTAAAAATGCATTCAATTCTGAAGTAAAGGAAGAAGAGCTTTTATTGCTGTTCTACATTTCACAGTTACAGTAGAGTCTTCAACAATGAGTATAAGCCATACCCATTAGTCAGCTGACAACACATCAATAAGGAATCTATAATGTCAAAATCATATTTCCAAATCTTTCTGTTGGGTATAAAAAGATTTGCCTCTACAGAAAAATCATAATTACAATAGTCTTAACTAGAGGGGTCGTTGTGGTCGTGATCGTATGTTAGTTGGATTTTCAACTACCTGTTCAATCAGTGCCTCTCACCACTAAAGTTGTGAATTTGAACCCACTTTATGGCAAGGTGTACTCAGTACAACATTATGTGATGCAGTTTGTCAGTGACTTGCAACAGGTTTTCTCCAGATACTCAGGTTTCCTCCACCAATAAAACTGACTACCACAATATAACTGAAATATTGTTGAAAGTGGCATTCAACTCCATAAACCAAACCAACCTTAACTAGAACACAGATAATGATAAAGGAGTAATGAAGCTTTCACGTCTACACACGTTTAGAGATCACATCTCTAATGTGAAGTGTATGACATTCTGTGCGTCATATACTACTGGCAGCCATTTGTTTTTTACTGGAGGTTCAAGAGCTCAACTAGTAGTGACCAGAATTACTTTAAAAGAAGACACAGACCGCTGTGGTGTAAAAACATCATTTCAGACTTTAAAATCTTGTCACCTTGGAGAAGAATGGTTGACTAGGAAACAGAAAAAATTAAAATCTTTTAGATCTAATCCTGAAACAAGAATTATGGACTTGTGTGTTGTGCCTTTGAGAGACATTATAGTAGATTGTCAGGGTCATTTGTATGTTTTAGGAAGTGCATGTTCTGATGGTTATGTGAGGTAAGATCTATGAAATATAGTAACTCTCAAAAATATACTTGTAGTTCTTCACAATTTATCCGGAGTTTACTTTGGAAATTTACAACATTAACCTTTTTATGTAACTATGGGTATTTGAAACTGATACATGATAGCCTGTTTACTGATCACATAGAGGGGGGGAAAACATGAATGAGGTAGTAGTCAGATCTCACGGTCATAAACTTTCGAGCATGATTTTTATATTCTTACTTTAAAAAAATGGCCAATCAAACACAGTACCATTATTTAATACATACAGATTTTTGATTGGATGATATTGGAGTACGAGTGGTATATTAATTCTTGAAATTTTATGACCGTAATCAGGAATGTACGTCATAATTAGAAGCCATTTTGTGCTGCTTGAAGGTAGGTTTTTACTTATGACATTAGTTATTGTAAGGATAACATTAAATGTGATAGTGTGTCAAATGCCCCTAAATGTCCACTAAATAGCAGTGTGTACATCGCTCAAGAATTCTCAAGCACTTCGGCAATGTTATTTATACCTGTTGTGATCACATTTAATGTTATCCTTACAATAACTAATGCTATATAGTAAAAACTTACCTTCAAGCGGCACAAAATGGCTTCCAACTATGACGTACATAGAATGAGAAATATTAATAAGTTACCTCCCTTTAAGTAATTGGGAAAGTGAGATGATGAAAGGGGTTAGAGTTATGGTGTTTAATGCCACTGTCAACAATATTTCAGTAATATGATGGTACAGTAGTTGGATAATAAATGATCTCCATTAATTTGGTAAGGGAGATAAAAAAGATTTGTATTTAGTGTAACAGATGTATTGTCTCCCTTATCTAAGGGAGATAACTCACTAACTTATTCCATAATATGAAAAGAAAATTTAAACAGTGATGCCGATGGTCAACAGTTCTACCAATATCAACAAAACAAACAATCACCTATTACCTCAAATCATTGAACACAAAAATATATAATTGGATCTCCATCGGCAACACAGATATAAACAAAACACCTGCACAGTTTAGCTTCCATTGAGTCTATATTTTGATTAAAGAGACTGTAGTAATTGTGATTCATAGCAACACATTATTTTCTTTTTTCTCCAGATTTTATGTATTTGATGAAAAGTTCCAGATTCTAACTCCAGTTTGTGAATCTGTTTACCATGATCATTGTGTCTTAAAAATAGTTCACACATTCATAACTAATAAAGATGCTAGACATTGTATATTTTTGTCAGCAGGAACTGATGGTAAAATTGCATTATGGGAAATAACTAAACATTTGACTAAGTTTTTATCTGGATATAAATATCACAGTGTTAAAACATTACAAGGAAATGATAAACTAACTACCAGTCCTCCACATTCCAAAAATGGAGAAAATATTCTGACCAATCAGAATCCAGATAAGTCAAATCAAGTAAACCTAGTTGAAATGTCAAAAGTCTTAGCAGACGACAGTGAAATAGTGGATACAACATATCCATCAGAAAATTCATCAAGTGAAAAGAACTCAGATGTTTATGAAGAGGAGGACAGAATTAATGAACTATTGTTTGTGATTTCTAGTCATCAGTCTGGTATAAATGGTATCAGTACGTTAGATTTACATGGTAAGAATTTTATTGGCCAATAATTTGTATGATCAGTTTTGATTCTATCTAATATTGCCTCCTATTTTCAAAAAAAAAAATTATCTTCATTTCCTGAAACACTGGATCCTCATCTTTTCATGATTAAAAATCAATATAAAGAACGAGCACTCATAAAAAGGCTCGACCGATATTTCATAACAAATATATATGAAAGTCAGATAACTTATACATTTCAAACTACATTGGTGCTGTAATGATTAGCATGGCTACTTAGAGTGCATTTGCTTGCTCCCAGGTCAGGTCAAACCAACATTAATAAACTAAGAATTAGGTATTTGTCCCTTAAGAAGTTACATGTATATAAAGAAAAACTGTGTTTTGAGGTCTGAATAGTATACATAAATGGTGCAACGCGTCTTCCTCCATACTCTTGTTTTAGTAAGTTATATAAATCACTAAAGCTTTTTTCTCCCCATACACATCAAATATCAATAGTCTATTTTGCTGAAGAAACCAACATGTTATAAAATTAAACTAACTTCTGCAATGAAGACGTGGCCTTGCAAGAGAGGTGCCACTTGTTTTATATTCAGGTTAAAAAGTATATGCACCGTTCATTAACAGGAAAAATGAGACTGCCCTTTATTGACCATGATTTGTTGACTGTATCTTTCTATCTTAGTGCATCTGAAAAAAATGGCCTGATAATAGAGGTGGCCTTTGTTGTGGGAGGGTTTTATAAGAAGAGGACCACTGTATACACTAATATAGATAGTCCCTCCTTATGGACATGATAGGGTTATAAACTGATACATTTTAACTTTTTGATTCCAGAAGGAAAGTTACTGTTGGCTACTGGAGGAGATGATAACTGTCTGGGTATATCAATAGTTACCCTACAGGAAAGTAACAGTATCAAACTAGATACAAAATGTCAAGAGTTGTCTGCCCATGCTGCTCAAATAACAGGTAAATGTCAAGAGTTATCTGTCCATGCTGCTCAAGTAACAGGTAAATGTCAAGAGTTATCTGCCCATGCTGTTCAAATAACAGGTAAATGTCAGGAGTTATCTGCCCATGCTACTCAAATAACAGGTAAATGTTGAGTTATCTGCCCATGCTGTTCAAATAACAGGTAAATGTCAGGAGTTATCTGCCAATGCTGCTCAAATAAAAGGTAAATATCAAGAGTTATCTGCCCATGCTGCTCAAATAATAGGTAAAGTGGCATTTAAGAATTGAATGCTTTGTTTGTTCATGGCGTTTAACGCCACTTTAAACAATATTTCATATTTTATATTGTGGCGGTCAGTTTTATTGGTGGAGGAAACCGGAATACCCACAGAAAACCACCGACCTGTCCCAAGTCACTGACAAACTTTATCACATAATGTTGTTTCGGGTACACCTCACCATGAACGAGGTTTGAACCCACAACTTTAATAGTGTTGATAGGCATTGATTGCATAGGTAGTTGTCAATCCAACTATCATACGACCATGACAGCCCCCAATAATTGAATGCAATCTTTTATAGTTTTATTGGGGTGTGAAGGCATTTACCAACATGTTATTAATGTGCTCTCTGTCAACACTTACAACACTATAAGACAGCAAAAATTACATTCAATAGTTATAATTACATTTTTACATCTACATTTTCAACTGTTGTTATAGTTTGTAGTTTTCATAGGGCTCGAAAATAGTTCCCCAGAAGTGAGCAAGGTCAGATTGTGTGCTTCATTGAACTGATGAAGTTTCATTTTCTAAGTTAAGTCACATGCCAACCTTTTGACCAATCACATGGGACTTTTTAAATCAAATGAACACAATGCAATTGCATGCATCTGGTCTTAAGGTATTAAATTACTCTGTACGTCTATCTTCTAGCTTTATAAATGGAATAAAAAGAGCCAGCAATTAATTTACTTCAGATTCATCTGACTATATTTTTCACAGGTGTCTGTATTTTAAACTCATCAAAGATCCTGACAGCCTCCGTAGATCAGAGGATGTGTTTGTGGGATATAGATTACACAGAGTCTGTTCCAAGGGTAAGGTGTTAGTTAACCTTTAGAATACACAGATTTCATTCCAACGATAAGATTGTCATATAAAGATTCCTATTTAAAAAAAAAAAAAATTTAAACAGCAGTCTGAGCTTTTAGTCACTAGCCAGAGTCAAGTAAAAATTGGTACGGGCTAGTGAAAATTTGCTTTAAAATTTGTTAGATAAATAGACGAAGTTCCATAAATTAGCCTTTCAGGCTAGTATGTCAAAAGGTTTTTGCACACACTGAAACAGATGGTCAATAATTCCACCAACAGGGAGGGAGGGAGACATTGTCCCCTTTATTTATATATTAAAAAGTAAAGCAGAAGATACCATGACAATTTTGTTTAGATCAGTATACAGTAGTCCCCCTTATTATAGACGTTTTCAAAAATCGGTGATTACCTAGTTATCGTTCGTAGACGCTAGGTGGTGTTACTATCGTCCGCCATTATGAAAGTACAACAATCAGTTGTTTATACTAGTTACGATTAATAAGTATTCATAATTGGATTAGATAAACATGCTTCATGTACATTTAAGAATCAACCCAATACATAAATTAGATTTTTGTGTTTTAGTGATGTCTTTGCCATAACTTGTTATGCAATACACAGTTAACTATCAGTTATCTTTCTACAATATGAATTTAACACCTTTGTTGCAAAATGACACGACTGTCTATTCCCCTAAGTGCCAAACACAGGAAGCATCTCATTGTTGTTGACACGGTCGACCTTCAGCAGACTACAAGTCTAGAAAGCGCTACCTCTTCCCTAACACGTCAATATTAAATTTTAATTAATCTTCAAAAACATATAAAATTAAAGAATAAATCAATATAAAACTATGAAATCCTAGCAAAGAAATTTAGAAAAGAAGACAAATGGGGTGAAAAATGCCCGTCCGCTAATAGGTATATTAGGTTTCTCATGAAACTTTTTTAATTTGATAAAACTAAAATTCCTTTTCATCTTCACAACAGATACCTATAAAGAAATTGACCGACAAAAAGTTTAAATTTGTTTTACAATTTAACCAACAACAAAAAACAGAATTGAAAAATGCACCTTAAGATGTCACATTCAAAGTTAAAGGGGCATTAGCTACGATTTTGACCAAACAAATACATGTTTAAGAAATTGGTAAATAGCTTTAAAATGATGAAATAGAGGTAAATATTTCATATTAAACAGCTTATCGAACCACTTTCCGCCTTTTGAGAACGAAAATTACCATTGATTACTTATTTGTATTTTGTCGCTTATTAACTGCCAACTTGCATGGTTCTTTGTCCATAATTAACACTGACTAAAGATTCACAAAAAATAAGAAATAAGTGCATTGTTGTACTGTTTTAATGACGATTCGACAAACTCCCTAAACAATGTTGATAATTAATAAGATGACGTCCATTTTATGATCGATCTGAAAACACGAGCAGTTGCAGGTTTTTCCCCGATGCGCGTACGTACATTTCATAGCATTTATAAGTTACAGAAACACGTTTTATTAAGGCATCAATCATATCTGATAGTTTTTATGGGTAACAAAAATTTACGATTTGGCAGAGAATGCCCCTTCTTTAAGTTCTGTCTTATCAGTTAGGCACACTTTTTACCATTATATTACTTTATAAACATAGATACAAAATGCAACTATTTTGCGTTTTCGATTTTCAAGCCATCTTCTAATTTATTTGTACTTAAAAATAAATTTATATTTTTTTTTCTTATAAATGTGTATAAATATCTTCTATAAATTTCAATTTCTTATCTCAGTCTTATTCTTATTATGTAACAATAGGGTCAGGTTGTAATTTTCATTGAATGGCATCTCAAAATATATTGCTTCCCAATAGGGGGTCTTCCTGTATATTGGGTACATCCTGTATATTACAAGACAACCTAATTCCGATCACTTAGAAAATATTCCCACGACATACATATATTTTTTATAACCATAGTGATCAACCTTGCAAAGGACACAACTTGAAGACGGCTTGAAAATCGAAAACGCAAAATAGTTGCATTTTGTACCTATGTTTAAAGTCTTCACTTTAAATCGAATAGTAATAATTTCAAAAAGCGTATATATATAATTTATATATTTACTTTTTAATTTCATACAAAATATTAATTTGATTGCTCCTTTTTTCTTATGCTTCAAAAGCAAAAAAAAAAAAAAAAGGGCATGCAGTAGGATTTATACTGATTTTGGATGGGGAAAATAACGGTAATTAAAAAAAAATAATAATACATACCGGGTAATTTATTTGTTGTCATTATATCTCCATTTACAAATCACTTCACAGCAGGTGTTGTCATTGAATTTCAAGCCGAAATAACAGTTTTTTGTGACACCTGTACTAGAGAAACCATATGTTAGCATATCGATAAAACCAGAGGACATAATATTTTTGTATATTGGCAATGGCGGACACACTCGGAAGTCGATAATGGCCGCGCCCATGTTTTTAAGAATAAAAAGGTCTATAAGGCCACGCATCTCATCTGGCCAGATTCCAGATGCACTGTTTCATTGTAGAAGGGGGGGTGGCCATAAAAAGGGAGACTACTGTGTAAAGACAAACATATTCCCCCCTCCCCCTTATGACTGCTAGATTGGTATACATTATCCCCTTCTTATTGATTTTGAAATATTAGAAAGTTTGGTGCAGGAACTACTTAACCTTCCAGAGCACCTGAGTTCACCTTAGTTCACCCTCGTTTTTTAGTGGGGTTTGTGTTACTTGATCTTTACTTTTCTGTATAATGTTTTGTAGATTATTATTAGTGCTTTTGGCAATTGTGTTGTCTGTCCTTCGAATAACAGATTCTGATTACCTTCTACCTCTTCTTATAAATCTTTATTTCAGCTGTCATTGGTATGGTGTAAGTTTGTAAATGTACCAGATATAGTTCATATGGAAGTTTGGCCAATGGAAAACAAGTAAGATGAAAATGTTACTATTTTAAGAACGTGGATAGAATAAAATGAAAAACAAAAAATACCACGCCACCAGTACTGTTTAAAAATCTAACTGATTGATCGTAGATAGAGGCAATCTTGATACTCCTAACATACATGACTGCTCACTTTTCTGGCTTGGTACATGTGGGGTTAAACTAGAAATATGTAGTATAGATTCATTGAGTTGGGGGATGGTATTGGACATCACCCAGTAGGTGAAAAATTACAACATAAATCACATACATTTTGTATTCCTGCTTTTACATAAAATTAGTGATATAGTTTGTATTGTAATTTTTCATCTTGAAGAAGGCCACTGGTTGAAACATTGGACTTGTTGATGTAAAGTAAATGACCATTGATGTAGATAAATATTGTAAAGATAATATATATTTTTTTAATTCTTTATTTGACAGATTAACAGTTGGCTTGTGTGGAGAAGGATTGTCTATATTTGAAGTAGAGATAAATAAAACATGAATTTTGTACAAATTGTTTTATACTGAACGAGTTGAATTTAGGGATAGGCTTAGGTTTATGGTGTATAACGCCACTTTAAAAACAATATTTCAGTCATACCACCGACCTGTCGCAAGTCACTGACAAACTTTATCACATAATGTTGCATCGAGTACACCTCACGTGAACGGGATTTGAACTTCAGTGGCAATAGGTGCCGATGATCAGGTAGTTGTTAATCCAACTACTATACGATCACGACAAAGACGGCCCCAATTTAAACAGTGAGATAAATAACTAAACTTACAAGAAACATTTATATCACACTTAATGCTGGAGCTTCTCACGAAAGACATGAAATTTTTCAATTTATGCTCCACTATATAGATGAGATATCCTTTCACTAAATAATTCAGCTTGGTGACTTAGTTGATCCCATATATTCAATTAAAACTGAAATTAAGGATATTACAGACCCAGCTAGGCCTGCCTATAAATTGACTGTGAGGTCAGGATAAGAATGAAACTTTACGACAAAAGAGATAATTTACATTGTCGCATTGTAAACTTTCCATTTACATGAAGTATTTTCAGCAGCACCTGTCTAGAATCAATATTTCAGTTTTAAAATACAATATTCAAGAGCTTGTGGTTCCCATCAGAATTTATTTGATAGAAAAGCCACTAAACCAAGGGTTTCTATGTGGTTAAGTAGAAGTCATCTTTTCTAATATCTGTGTCACAGATACATGTATGTTTGTTGTAGTCACAATCTTGTACTTCCTTCTTTCATAACTTAATCACTGTATTTGTAACAAGAGTAACATGACTGGTGTCACAGATGGAGCAGGAACTGCTTACCCTTCTGGAGCACTCCAGTTCACCCCCATGTTTTAGTGGAGCAGGAACTGCTTACCCTTCTGGAGCACTCCAGTTCACCCCCATGTTTTAGTGGAGCAGGAACTGCTTACCCTTCTGGAGCACTCCAGTTCGCCCACTTTTTTTTCAATTGTCTTAATTGGATTCGTGTTGTCAAATTACATGTTTTCACATTTTGAGTTCTGTGTTATAATATCCACCATGATTTCCATGTATAAACGATGTTTGATTTGTTTTGTATGGTGTTCTCTCTATGTTATTTGTATTATTTACATATACTGGTGTCCTACACAATTTCCATATCAGATGATGTTTGTGTCGTTTAACATTAACACGACAGGTGCCACGTGTTGAGCAGGAACTACTAACCATTCCGAAGCACCCGAGTTGGCCCTCGTTTTTTACTTGTCTTAAAAATGATTTATCATGTTTTTTTGTCTAATCAGAATAAAAAAGTACATCAAGTGATGACAAAGACTCGCTTGACCTTTTTGGGTCAGGTGAATTAAAAACAAATACACATGTTATTGACTGTTGAATAAACTTTATTTTTGTAATGCCAGAATTCTGTCATATGAGAGGAAGAGATGACATGACTTCTTCATTATATAAAATATAGGTTACACCATGGTCAATGGTGGGTTATGGTTTTTATATTAATAAAATTTAGGAACGAGCATTAACACTCGTCTCTCATTAGAAGATTAGCCAGCTAAATTTGATTCAATCATAAAACTAATATGGTAATCAATTTTTAATCTTTTAATTTATCTTACAATTCATTGACATAAAGTTTCAATAACTTAAGGTAATTTATAGCAGATCACCTTCTAGATTACATGTTTCAATTGGTATTGAGAAAGGAGCTTAAAAAACTGAATGAGGAATTCATCTCTTGAATGACTTCATCTGTAAACAAAGACTATTGTATTCATTCAATAGATGAGTTCCATTTGTAGTTTTTTTTAAACTCATTTCTCAATATTACTTGAAACGTGTGTAAATCAGACATGGCATCTGCAATAAATAGAATGGAATGTTGTTATATTTCTAAAGGTCAGTAGTTGTTTAAAAAAAGTATTTGGAAAATGAATGAAAAATAATGATGAACTGCTTAATGATAAAAATCATCCTTTTAACAACCTTTCTAAAATCCAGTATAAATAAAAATATAATTTGATAATAAAATCATCATTTTAGTCTTTAGTACATGTAGATAAATCTGTAAATGGCACGTCACACTAACTCCAACACCTGTAAACATAAATAAATGTCATGACATTTGTGTACATGTAATGTATGTTGTTGGCAGTTCCAGTTGAATGGTGGTTTATAACACCACTTTCAACACTATTTCAGTTATATCATGACGGTCAGTTTTATTGGTGGAGGAAACCGGAGTGATTGCAGAAAACCACCGACCTGCCACAAGTCACTGTCAAACTTTATCACATAATGTTGTATCGCCTGAGCGGGGTTCGAACTCACAACTTTAGTGGTGACAGGTACCTATTGCATAAGTAGTTGTAAATCAAACTACCATGTGATCACGACCACGACAGCCCTTGTAAAAAATAAATGTCATGACATTTGTGTACATGTAATGTATGTTGTTTCTTTTAACAAATAACCACAAAACCACTCAAATCGGAAGTTCCAGTTGAATGGTTTAAAATAACCTGTTAGTTTTTTTAGAGTTTCAATTGTATATATTTTGTCCCATGTATAGAAAAGGTATGAAAACAAGTAAATATAACATTTTCCACATTAAGCTGTTGTTCTGGATTAGTCAAGGCATGACTATAACAAATACATGTATGTAATTCATTATGAAGGCTAAAATTAAACAATTGTTGGTTTGCTATTAAAAGATTAAATTTTATTATTGGGTAGGTATGACAAAAAAATACTTTCTTTTTCATCATCCATTAAAAAGGGATTTGGATCTGACAATGTAATAATTCATTTGTTTGGAATATCTGAATCTTGAGTGCTTAAAAGTTTATAGAATTAGAAGATCTGGCATTGATTTGTTTGGAATAAAATTTGTTGTCAAGGTTACACTTACTTTGACTGTTCCTTGACTATTTGCTGCTACCATCACATTAGAACCCTAAAACAGTCAAACAGATTACATAATAAGTGTTCCAGCTGTTGTCAAAATGTATTAAAAATGAGTAAATTAGAGAATATACATTGTATCTAAATGTGTAAACATTAATAGACATTTAAACAAGGATTATTGAAATGGTAGCTATCAATAGTGATATAGAGCTGCAGAGCAGCACGGTGAAATAATGAATAGATTTTGTTTACAACCTGCTCGAACCAAAACTTTAATATAACAGAATCCTGTGTACAATGAGTGTTAAATTTAGTATCAAAAATTTGATTTGTTACTAAATTTAACCTGTCTGTCCTATGTAAAACATCAAATCTAAAATTAGAAAATTGACATGTTGAAAGTAAAACCCTTTGGAGGAAACCGGAGGACTCAGAGAAAACCACTGACCTGTGGCAAGTCACGACATTTAAAGGTGTGTACTGTACAATTTACAAATAACTTGATAAAAACAAGTCAAAAATGACGACAATCAGTCCTCGACCAGTAGGGCTTGTGAGTTTGAGGTAGATCACAAACAACTTACAGGTCTCCAGGAGACAGCACTAACAAATTCATTTACTTCTTCTTCTTTCTTGTTCTTTTCCTATAAAAAAAAATATCATAAATATTAGTTTTCTTCAGTAAAAAAATTACCCCTGCTATATAAAATTAGGTCTTCATGAATGCACATCCATCATTAACTTCTAAATATGTAGTACCATGCCAAACCAGATGCAGTATCAAAATTATACTTCTTGCAGATAACTTGTTTATTGGATGTTAAATGGAATAAATGCATAATTTTGTTTCTTTTTATTTAATCTTATTTTAAGTACTGGGACATTCTGTGCCAACATTCAGTCTGTTGATAAACGTTAAATATTTAAACTGCATCAAATTATTTGGCAGACAAAATTATTGATATTTGACAAGTGTGATTATTGCTTTGTCAGTTTAATTCCCTCGGGAAACTATCTACAAGCAGAAATAGACAACAATATTATTTTATGTAGGTCAGTGAAATTACTCTCAGATTATACTTTTATAATTTTAATATAAATTGCTAAATAGTAAAATAATAATTTGTATACAATAAGAATGCTACATACCAGTACACTTTTGACTGTTTCAAACTTGAAGGTCAGCAGCTGCTTTGACAACCCTTTATAGTACACATATAAAGAATTATTCTCACTTCCTGCAAAACAAAGTACATATTACTGTCAAACCTGTTAATAGTGACAACCTCTAGTAAGCAATAACTTGTATAATGTGACCTTAATTTGTATTTCCCTTTAGTCGCCATGATATAGCTGAACTATTGTTGAAAGTGGCATTAAACACCAAAAATCAAATCAAATCAAATTTCCCTTTACAGTGAGTGCATTTCATATGAATTAAACCTGTATTTAGTGACCACCTGTTTTATGTGACCCTATTTCAATATTCCCTTGGAAGGTCACACAAGACATGTTTAACTGTACATGTATTATAAAAACGGCATAACATTTATAATAAAAATATCTAGTAATTATAATTTTGTTGAGATGTCAAGCATATTGATGATAGTATTTGTAAGATTATTTTACTGCCATTTGTTTTGTAGGGGGTTCATGTTTTATTCATGCTATTTGTATAATTACATATACAATGTACTGGTGTCCAACACAATTTACATATCAGATGATAATTGTATCATTTAACAGTAACATGACAGGGGTCACTAGCGGAGCAGGAACTGCTTACCATTCCAGTGCACCTGCCCCCAGTGTTTAGTGTCAAAATATGTGGTTTGTCACCTTGCTGAAAACTAGACTTAAATCAACCTAAAGAACCACCACTTTATTTCTTAAAGAGAACAATCTGAAGACTCAACAAGGTTTGGTGTGGTGCTCAAGCCACTTTCAACAAGGTTTGGTTTTATGGTGTTTAACACCACTTTCAACAATATTTCAGTTATATCGTGGCGGTCAGTTTTATTGGTGGAGGAAACTGGAGGACCCGGAGAAAACCACTGACCTGCCGCAAGTCATTGACAAACTTTATCACACAATGTTGTACTCCTCGCAATGAGCTCGAGTCGAATCCACATCAGTGGTGATAGTCACAGATTGCATAGATAGTTGTAAATCCAACTACCATACGATCACGGTCATGATATTGTGGCAGTAAGTTATAAATGTACGTACCACATGCTACATAGTCACCATCTGTAGCTAGTCCTACAAAATTTTTCTCGTTCGTATGTCCTTTAAATGTTCTCAGACATGTAGGTTTACTGACATCCCACAGTTTTAATTGACTATCTGTGGATCTGTAAAATAATCAAAACAAATTTGTCAGAAATGATTATATACACAGAAAAATGAAAAAAATGCTGTTTCTGACAAAAATTTGTTTCTTTATGCAAAGTTTTTTTTGCACCATATATTGTGTTAGACTATACACCAACAATTTTTTGGGGTTCTAAATCTAAGAATATTCAATTTCAATTCTACGGAGAATGTGACATTTGACCTTTCGTCCTAGTTGTGTCCTGAAAAAATTGTGTTTTATATCTATTTACTGCCAAAGTAATTATAGAGAATATTAAACCTGGATTCATGTGTCTTGTATCCCCTCTACTACTTACGCTGAAACAATTTCCCGAGAATTTACAAATTTACAATAAGATACAGCTTTCCTATGTCCTTTAAAAACCATCACAGCCTGTTTAGTGTTCCGTAGATCATAATAATGAACACAGTGATCTGAAATACAACAAAAAAACTGATGTAATCTGATATAATGGAAATCAATCATAAAATGTACATTTGATAAACAAAAAGATTTTTGTACATGGCATCACGTACATCACTTGTAATAAGTTATAAATCATACAGTAAGATTTATTGGTGGAGGAAGCCGGAGTACCAAGAGAAAACCTGCCACAAGTCACTGACAAACTTTATCACATAATGTTGCATCGAGTATACCTCGTCTTAGATGGGCTCGACCTCATAACGAAGCTGATTGCATAGATAGTTATAAATCCAACTACCATACGATCAAGACCACGACGACCCTTAGAGTACTTTTAAAGGAGAAAAAGATGAAGCTATGAAATGCTGTTATGTAGATGATAGATATGTAGATGAATACAGGGATACATTATACATACATACCTGCAGAACCGAATGCAATATGGTAACGACTTTCTGGATTAAAATATACACAGCATACATTAGCTTTAGCTTCTAAACAAGCTATAGAATGGTCTGTGTTGGTGGACCACAACTTGACTGAAACAAAACAATGTAATTATTAGCTTTAGCTTCTAAACAAGCTACAGAATGGTCTGTATTGGTGGACCACAACTTGACTGAAACAAAACATTGTAATTATTAGCTTTAGCTTCTAAACAAGCTATAGAATGGTCTGTATTGGTGGACCACAACTTGACTGAAACAAAACAATGTAATTATTAGCTTTAGCTTCTAAACAAGCTATAGAATGGTCTGTATATTGGTGGACCACAACTTGACTGAAACAAAACATGTTAATTATTATACGTATCATTTATTGACTGTTAAAAAGTCTAACCATAATAAGCCTAACTCTACATACCAGTTACAAGTAAATTTTTTTAAATTAATTTAACCTGTATAAAAGGAACACTTGTCTATTCCAAAGTTGGTCCCAAGGAGATTCAGTTTAGGCAGGTTTCACTGTAGATGTACCGTATTTTACGGACTATAGGTCGATATTTTTTTTCCTCAACACGCTGGCTTAGACCTATCGTCCACATCGACCTATACAAGGATTAAATTAAAATAATCTGGAATCCTTAAAAAAAAATCTTGATAAAAATTAGGATTTTGTTTACAGTAACCTCTGTTTTGTTGTAGGTTTATTTCTGAATTACACAAGACTCGTATTACATCGATGTTCTTGATGTTATTTTTTGTAAATAAAAGTATACTAACTGGGTTGCAATTCCGGAAAAAAACATGTTCAACATCCAGAAAAATCAATATTCAGTGTGTTAGCTAAAATCAGTTATAATATTGTATTATTTAATAAAATATATAATATAAAAAATGTATCTTGTTGATTTGTTATGATCTCATTGTCTACCAGTAATTTTAGAAAACAAAAGGCCAATCAAATTTATTATTAGAACACACAGATGTCCAATCAAGAGTTGTTTTATTAATTAACAATTTTAATTTGATTGCTCCAACAAAAATGAACATGAAAAATAAACAGGGTGAAAATATAAATAACGAATAAAAAACNAAACAAACAACAACTCAGTCGAAACAAATGTTGAACATTTATTATATATTGGTTTATTTTTGGTTACTGTGATGTCATATCTAAATATAGCCTTCCCATCCAACACGAGGTTATACCGTATTTAAAAAAATGTCGGATGTATTACCGGAACATCTCACATTAAACGTGCAGACACACTTTTTATACTTCATAATACTGGAAACTAATTATCTATTCGTTAAACTAGAATGTTCTACACTTAAATTGGTCAATTATGAACAAATAAAAAATCACCATTAGATAATCAACACAGGTGAAGCCCAGTCGGCACATTAAAAACAGCGGTCAGCTGATTGAAAACTTGCTGGACCGAGACAATCACATATTTGTGTACCATAAATTACACACAGTTTGAAGGTATGTCAATAAAACTGCAAAAGCTGAAACATTGTTTTCATAGCTTGATTATTTTATTGCATGAACATCCGTTTACCACCTAATTTTGACACCCAGTCCCACAGATGGCCTGGTATGAATGATCGAGGTATGGCTTTATAAACCAGACATCTAAAAAAAAAACACACAAACACAAGTTTAAAAATTAAATTTTATTTAATTTAACATTCATAATATTTCATTTAGGACACATAAGAATAGCAATCTTGAGCTAATACTTACAGATACTTACCGAAGTACATCGTTGTAGCCATGTAGGACAAATCCTTACCGATGTACAAAAAAATAAAATAAACCGTTCCATGTGACCATACTTGCCCAAGTTGTCATCGGCATCCTCAACCTATGGAATGCTTCGACCTATCTAAGTATTCTCCCCAAATTTTACCCGAAAAGTAGCAATTCGACCTATCGTCCCCATCGACCTATAGCCCGTAAAATACGGTAATAGAAATTCACCGATAAAAGTCTGGACTTTTAGTCTCTAAAATTCTATATTTGAACCTAATATGACAGTAATTCTGGTGGCAACACAACAATATTATGTTTTATTCTAAGTTGATGAAAGTTTATCCAAATAATTAATTCAACCCTGCGAACACTGTTATGTTAACTTGTTTTAACAAACCAACAGGTATAAATATTTTTTACCTTTGGCATCATCAGAACCTGAGGCTAATAATTTAGGATCCATTCTGTTAAAATCTACACTCCAACATCGTTTTTCATGTTCCTGAAAATTTCAATTAAAGAACATATAAATACCTGTTGTTTATACATAAAACATATAAATACCTGTTGTTTATACATAAAACATATAAATACCTGTTGTTTATACATAAAACATATAAATACCTGTTGTTTATACATAAAACATAAATACCTGTTGTTTATACATAAAACATATAAATACCTGTTGTTTATACATAAAACATATAAATACCTGTTGTTTATACATAAAACATATAAATACCTGTTGTTTATACATAAAACCGCATCAGTGGAGTGCAGTAGATCATGGGTTTGAGCCCTGTTCAGGTCAAAATAAAAACTATGAAATTGGAATTTGTTGTTTCTCCGCTAAGTATGCAGCATTAAGGAGAAAGAGTAAAGACTGTTTGGTTTGGAATCAGATAATGTTTCCGATTGGGGCAACATGTCTATCCACGGACTGTTGTTTCAGTGAGCTAGCACTATAAAAAATCCAACTAAGGGTGTTGGTCTTGTACAAAGCAGACCTCATCATTTCATTGAAAATTAACTTGTTCCCATCATGAGAAATGTCAGACTTAGAGAAATTAACTTGTTCCCATCATGAGAAATGTCAGACTTAGAGAAGCAACAAATACCAACTTTATAGTCTTTGGTTTGACCCGATCAGGACTCTAACACACAAGCTACTGCACTCAAGGCAAGTCGCTAACCATCACACCATTGATGTGGTTTTCACTTACAAGAACAATTATTACCAACAAGAAGTCATGTAGGTAAAAGGTGGTCAATAAATTGTCTACCTTGCAAAAATTGTTGTCTGACATCACTTTACTTACCTGAAATATTTTAGAAGTTTGACCCGTAAATGCATCCCAGAGAGTGATTGTCCCTTCATAATCAGAACTAGCCAGCACATTTTTATGATAAGAACTCCACGTCACACAACTGTAATTGAAAATAGTATCTGATTATTTTTAAACAATTTTTGCCAAAAGAAAATGTACATAACTTGTCAATAGCTTTAAATACATATATACTTCTGCTCTATGGTATGTGTAATTTTGGTTGTCATGGTAACACATTTGCATGTACAAAAGGTAATATATTCACGGTTAATGGCAGATCTTACACAATTTGAAATAAGGGAAGCTGCAGAAAACCAAGAAGTGTCAGAAAGTATTTGATAAACTTTCTCAATTGAGGTACCGTCTTTATGTGTCTATTAAACGCACTGGTGCATAGAACGCACCCCCTTTCCTCCCCAAAAAATCTGGGAAAATTCTAGTTCCTATCTACAGAACGCAGGAAATTCAGTAAAAAATTCACGGCAGAAATCCTCGTTCAAACGACAAAATACTGCTTACCACAGATCACGTATTTGTTAATCCATGTATTTTTGATAAATTTCAGACAGGGAAATGTTAAATTAGTTTTGTTAAAAGAGTTTAAACCAATTATTCTACATTTTGCAAGCGAAAATTAGCTGTTTTGTGAATGCAGGAAGTTTATCGGTAATGTTTAATTTGAAAACAAGTTCAAAACGGCAACGAAAACGATACGGATGGAGCAGTTGATTTTTTTGTCGTTCTTTACGTGAATTATGGTTGTTTTAAATAATAAATATGTAGATATGTTTAATCTTTAATCAATATTAATTCATCAAATAATGAACCGTTCATGTGATCAAAGATAGGCAAGCTTGGGTCAAGCTTGAAATAGGAAGTAATTACGATCGATTCAAAGAAAGTAAAAACAATACAAAAGAAATAACATTAATTAAGACCTGATCAAAGAGATTATAATTTCTTTTGAAATGTACTCATATTGTGCCACTGCTACAATATATTATATAATATTGACAGGTGTCCCAGTAAGTTCAATTATCTTTTCACACCTTGTTATACAATATACTGTCCTTGACCTTGTCAACTGCTGAAGTGCTGTAAAATCGATAATTCAAACAAAGGTTCAATACCCAAACACAGGTAATTTCACCCCAGGAAAAAATAGATTGAAAAAAGTAGAATATCACACCTCTGATAGCAAACATTTGACAGTTATTCCTGCATTCGTATGGACAATTAGTTCCGAACAACGACACTAATGAACATGTATGATTATTGACAAACATCGAGAATATTTACATACCTTTCAAAAAGTCAATGAAAAAGCAATAAATGTAATTTTTATACAATTTTATTTTAAATAACACATATATAATGAACACAATTAATGTTATTTGAACAATAATTCACCGATCATTGGGAATATTGCCGTCCGTGAACTCGAAGCTATGCTACCGGCAATTCTCTGTGTGACCTGAAAAAAAGTGTCTGATACTTGCTCCTATGCATAAAATGCACCCCACCTACAAATTATCCTTTTAAAGCTTAAGACTGCGTTCTATACGTACCTAAAAACGGTAAGATTGAATGAGATGGGCAGAAACAAGTCGGTTAACAAGAGGCTCACCTGAACCAATATTGTTCTATGTTAAATTAGTATAGTGATGGTGGCCATCTTGGATTTAACCTTGATACAAACAAATTTAATTTGTAAGGGATTATCCCATGATTAATAATTTACGATGTCTATGTTCAATAATCCAAACCTTTATTTTACCCAACAGCAACTAAATAAGAGTAATAACAAAATTGCTGAACACCGAGCAATCTTCTAAAGGGAAAGGCAAAACTCATAAGTCAACAAACAGACAAAATCAGTCAACAATTGGAAAACTGGGAAAACTGCAATGGCCCTGACTTGGTACAGGCATTTCCAAAGAAATGGTGGGTTGAATCAGATTTTACGGCGCCAAACCTCCCGCTTCCATTATGGTTAAAATCACTGATACAAAAAGTTTTTAAACCTCAAGAAAATATCTAGGACTGGATTTTGTTGGGGCAGTCGTGATCGTATGATAGTTGGATTTACAACTACCTGCACAATCAGTGCCTATCACCACTAACGTGAATTTGAATCCTGGTCATGGTGAGGTGTACTCGATACAATATTATGTGATAAAGTGTGTCAGTGACTAACGACAGGTTGGTAGTTTTCTCTGGGTACTCATGTTTCCTCCACCAATAAAACTGACTGCCACGATATAACTGAAATATTGTTGAAAGTGGTGTTAAACACCATAACACTAACCCTTGAAATTTGTTTAGGATCTTCGACTTTTGCTTGGGATCCTTGACAAAACTAATACCTACCTTATTTTAGAATTACACACCATTTCATTAACAGGGTAATGTATATCTACAGCATCTTTTATCACAGTGTCATATTCATAAATCTGAAAAATGGAAGGCAAACCTCTAGAACTGTACAACAAAATGGAAAAAATTATTTTTGTAATCTGATATTCAAACTATGAATGGAAGAATGTGTCCATAGCACACGGATGACCCCCTCCCCACTTCAGACGGACGGATATATTCAGACATGGCAAAACTTATTATCCCAGGCTTGATAAAAATGTTGGCTGTTGATTTGTCAATGACCCGTGCAAACAAAACATATGCACCCGGTTGGTAGTCACGTAATGTCACAGGGGGTCTTAACGTTGCCATACATGTAAAATTCAAATAATCACAAAGGTCTTTACATCCAACACGGAGAAGGGGGGATGAAATTCTTCAAAACAAAAAAATAAAAAAAATTCTCTATAAATACAGAAAAATAACAATGCAGCATATTATATTGAGAGATTTAATTTCCTACAAAAAGAACAAGAAAATCCACTAAAAATCAGTTGTTTTCAAACCGGGGATAAAATCGCTGTCTACGTGGACATTGAGATTGTACTACCCAATCAGCACTACTGTTCATATAAGTGCTTCAGGGTGGTACAATCTCCATGCTCACAGGTAGACAAGTAGATAACTGATAATTTTGTTATTACAAGTCTACTTACTTTTATTTTTCTAGTTACACCAGCAATAGCAAAATAATCACAGTCTCTGTCAAATTCTATACTGTAAAAATATACAAACAAAATAATCACAATCACTGTCAAATTCTATACCGTAAAAATATTTACAAACAAAATAATTACAATCTCTGTCAAATTCTATATTGTAAAAATATTTACAAACAAAATAATCACAATCTCTGTCAAATTCTATACTGTTAAAATGAAAAATGTATATAGAGTTAACAATCAGATAAGTACACTGAGAAATGACAATTAAAGGTCATACAGTCATAAATGATTTCTTTGACAAATGCAAACCCAAAACACATGATTTATCACTAAAAATGTCTAAAGAAGCATATTTTAGATTGTTTAAAGGAAGGTCTGTGTATATTTGTTTGACTGCTAGATATCTAGGGACTGGTTGATACAGTTTAACTCTGTCTGTGTATATTTGTTTGACTGCTAGATATCTAAGGACTGGTTGATACAGTTTAACTCTGTCTGTGTATATTTGTTTGATTGTTAGATATCTAGGGACTGGTTGATACAGTTTAACTCTGTCTGTGTATATTTGTTTGACTGCTAGATATCTAGGGACTGGTTGATACAGTTTAACTCTGTCTGTGTATATTTGTTTGACTGCTAGATATCTAGGGACTGGTTGATACAGGTTAACTCTGTCTGTGTATATTTGTTTGATTGTTAGATATCTAGGGACTGGTTGATACAGTTTAACTCTGTCATTGTTGTGCTTGTCAAGGCCTAGATATCTAGGGACTGGTTGATACAGATTAACTCTGTCATTGTTGTGCCTGTCAAGGACTAGATATCTAGGGACTGGTTGATACAGTTTAACTCTGTCTGTGTATATTTGTTTGACTGCTAGATATCTAGGGACTGGTTGATACAGTTTAACTCTGTCTGTGTATATTTGTTTGACTGCTAGATATCTAGGGACTGGTTGCTACAGTTTAACTCTGTATATATTTGTTTGATTGCTAGATATCTAGGGACTGGTTGATACAGTTTAACTCTGTCTGTGTATATTTGTTTGACTGCTAGATATCTAGGGACTGGTTGATACAGTTTAACTCTGTGTATATTTGTTTGACTGCTAGATATCTAAGGACTGGTTACTACAGTTTAACTCTGTATATAATTGTTTGATTTCTAGATATCTAGGGACTGGTTGATACAGTTTAACTCTGTCATTGTTGTGCCTGTCAAGGACTAGATATCTAGGGACTGGTTGATACAGTTTAACTCTGTCACATTGTAGTGTCTGTCAAGGCCGAGATTTACATTGTATTATCACATATTTTATTGAAATACCGCTGAATTTGCATGTGTAATAAAAGCATAATTTGAGGCATGTTATTTGCCTCCGGGGCAATAACAGGTTATCTTCCCTGGCAAAATATGTGATAAATAGATTAATACCTAGCCTTTTTCATATTGCCCTTGTCATCAGCCCTCAGGCCGATATCAAGGTCTCGTGCTGATAACAAGGGCAATATGAAAAAGGCCATGTATTAATCTATAATTATTTGCAACAGGAGTGGCTCATGTTGCAGTTAGTAATATTTTCAATCATTACTGTAAACTTATTTATTTTCTAATTTCCTCAACTTTAAAAGTGGAACTGAGTAACATTAGTATTTCACAGGATTCCATTAACGAGATGTAAATATTTCCAATGTAACAGTAGTAAACTTGACGTCTGGTTAACACAGGGTTCTACTTAGACAGGTGTCAATGTATGTAAATTACCTGGACACAATATTACTGGATCCATTGTACATATCGCTTGCATAACACAGAGTTGCTAATGGTCTAAACGAACTAAATCTAGTAAATTTTGAAAGACTTTCAGTAAATTCATCTAAACCATCGTTTTTATCTTCAAATTCAAACAGTCTTTTCTGTCTTATTGAAAAATAGCATTGTTCTAAGTCTTCATAATGTTGGTGAACTTTCTTCCGTCTTGTAGCAGTTGTTGCATTGAAAAAGGGTTTTGCTGCCTAAAAATAGAAATGAATAGAATGTTGTATTGGAAAGGTGTTTTCCTGCCTAAAAATAGTTGTAGTGAAAAAAGGTTTCCTGGCTAAAAATAGAAACAAATATTATGTTGCATGGGAAAGGGATTTTTCTTCATAAAAATAGAAATGAAAATTATGTTGCTGTAAAAAACAGTTTAAACAATTTATATAATTTACATCCATATCCTTTCTTACTAATTAAATGTATATAGAATTGGTAAAGCTTACACTGAACTATTGCAACAATAAAAATACTTCTCTTAATATTTGTAAATTGAATACAATTTTTGTTCTGTCATTTTTAATAGCATAACATCACTTTATTCTGTATTTAATGGTCTCTATAGAAATTTGCTTTTGGCCTATAATGTCTACTCACATTTTTACTACCATTAAAACCATCTTGACTACCACTATCTGTTGGCATGTCAAATCCATTAGGTACAAGGTGATCCTATAATTAATATATTTAAGGAATATTTTCAAGTTGTTGAACAGGTTATACGATATAACCTGGTTTGGGTCAGTTAACGCTTAATAAACTGCAAAGTGGTTTATGAAAAGCGTAAACTGACCCAAACCAGGTTATGCAAGTATAACCTGTTCAACAATTTCAAATATTCCTTATAATTTAATTCCTACAACAAAATTTAATGATTCCTCGATTTTAATTACGATTATTTCAAGTGACAATTTGAATTTGTCGCTGGCGGAAGAACACGTTGGTGACGTCACAATACCAACCCAGGTTATCGAGTGAAACCAAAATTTTCTCCAGGCAGATTAGCCAATTAAATTGAAAAATTTCTACATGTATTAATGTTTAGCCATTGGCTGTTAGTAATCATCGCTTAATAAATAAAGAATTCAAACTATTTCCTACACAATTTTATCAACATGTATATCACAACAACCTGCTGAGAATAGTGTTATCTATATCTTTCAGTAAAATCTCATCCTGTCAGGGTAAGGGTTTTTATTGATGTTTATCATAATTACCAGCACGTTTTCAGCCATATTGTAAGTACCAGACTTACTGGGGGTGGGGAAAGAAAAGTGTGGGCAGATATAGTGAAAAGACTGGTGAAAATCACAGCCTTTGGGTAGGAGTGTAGAAACTTTAACACTTGAGATGGGTAACAAGGTTCAAACTAACGTCAGTGGGGTCAGAGGTCAACCAAAGCTCAGGAGGCCGTCGTGGTCGTGACCATATGGTAGTTGGATTTACAACTATCCATCATGCAATCATTGCAACCACTAACATTGTGAGTACGAATCACGCTCATGGGAAGGTGTACTTGATACAAAATTTTATGATAAAGTTTGTCATTGACTTACGACAGGTCGGTGGTTATCCATCAATAAAACTGACTGCCATGATATAGCTGAAATATTGTTAAAAGTGGCATTAAACACCATAACCCTAACCCACCCAAGGCTCCATCATCAGGTCAGAGTTCAAAATAGAATTGCAAAAGCAATAATACATGTACTTTTCGTTAAGATTAAGATTAGTTTTTGTAATAAAACTTACAGAAAATGAGGTATATCTTCTCTTGGTTTCAGAAATCAACACCTAAAATGTAAAGAAAAAATATAATAATGTAACATTTATTATTTAAATAGTAGTATACTGTGTATCAACTCGAAATAAAACTTTGAATTGAAAAAAAAGTAAACAGTACAACTTAACTGTAGGCTGGAGGGTGCTTTTATTACTTCAATGTTCATCTCCATGCTTTGGTGTTCAATGTTCATATTGATAAAATAACTGATTGCCAAATGATGTGTCATGGATGAGTGAACAATACATTAATTCATAAATGCTCTATCTAAATGCTAGAACTACAGGAGTCTACTAGATTTTTACATGAGAGTACGAAAAGTTAGAAGTTACCACAGGGGTAATCAGAAGCTGTAAATCAAAGGACAGACAATACAATGGCCAAAAGATACCACAGGGGTAATCAGAAGCTGTAAATCAAAGGACAGACAATACAATGGCCAAAAGATACCACAGGGGTAATCAGAAGCTGTAAATCAAAGCCAAAGGACAGACAATACAATGGCCAAAAGATACCAAAGAGGTAATCAGAAGCTGTAAATCAAAGGACAGACAATACAATGGCCAAAAGA
Source organism: Gigantidas platifrons (assembly GCA_002080005.1). Classification (NCBI taxonomy): domain Eukaryota; kingdom Metazoa; phylum Mollusca; class Bivalvia; order Mytilida; family Modiolidae; genus Gigantidas; species Gigantidas platifrons. The sequence goes on from MJUT01061311.1 coordinate 140,328, forward strand.
TATCAAAGAGGTAATCAGAAGCTGTAAATCAAAGGACAGACAATACAATGGCCAAAAGATACCAAAGAGGTAATCAGAAGCTGTAAATCAAAGGACAGACAATACAAGGCTAAAAGAAAAAGGACAAATAATGATATACAAAACACTGATGATATTGATAGAATGGAAGATTAAGACATTCTGTCATTCATCACAAGGAAAACAAATTTATACACTTGATATTTTATAGCTAGATCTAAATTTTGAATCTCTTTCTCCTGGAAATAATGTCTAAAAGAATGGAATATGAAAATATGTGTTTGTAGTTCAGTTACTATGACAACAGAAAACAAAGTTCTCACCTCCACCTTTGATAAATCTTCATCGATCAATGATAATTCTTTTTGAAGCTGGTCCAATTGCTGAAATAGTTAAAAAAAAATAAACATTTGAATAGTCAAAAACAGTTTAAAGGTACGAAAGATAAAAGTTCTGCAAAAATTTGATTGAAAATTTTTTGTTTTATTACAGACTACAACTTTCATTTTTGATTCTTTCATTTTTGATTCTGTAGAAGTCTAAAATATAATTTATTTGAATGCAAAAATAATAAAGACATTTTTCGCTGTTGAAACTTGAATAAATGCAATTATAAAACTTCATATAGTTTCAAATATGAAATTGATTGAATTTAAAATAAAACAGGTAATGGTATATTTCTATCTAAACTTTATCTCAATATAATGGCATCAAGTTCACAGATATAAGTTTTGAAAATCAGCATATCCATGAAAACACTATTACTTGCAACAACAAAGCATTTCCTGTAGTGCTTGATATTCTGGTACAGAGTCAACAATAGAGTGTAGTCTTACCTCCTGTTTTTTCTGTCTAACATGTTGTAAAAAGTCCTTTAATATTAAGTGCTGGGACAGCTGGTTGTCCTGCAAAGGTAAACATACTTTTTTAAAGCTAAAATATTTGTTACAAGACATACACGTATGTATGTTAATTTCATGTAACATGCATTTCCTAATATTTCTTCCATGACAAGAAAAAAATTGTTGTAAATTAATATAGCTATGTAACAACTCTCTTTCAATTATTTCAATCTCCTTAAATTCTACAAAATGTTGCCAACATTCAACCTGGTTACTATGCTTAGTCAAAAATGTGTTCCTACTCTGACATGACTCAAACAATAGCCAATCAATCAATTAAAATATCTCTGTAATCAAATCAAATTTATCCCAATAATTATATCAACATACAGCTTCTAGTTTCTGTTTCTTGTTCTGTAATATTTCCAGTAAATTGTTTACATTTGGTAGATCTAAATTGTCTTCTGAAATTATGTCATACCAATCTGTTCCTCCACCATTTACATTCTGTAAAAGTGAAAATAGAATTATTCATATCTTAACATGGCAAAAGTGAAAGTAGAATTATTAATATTTTAACATGGTAAAAGTGAAAGTAGAATTATTAATATTTTAACATGGTAAAAGTGAAAGTAGAATTATTCATATTTTAACATGGTAAAAGTGAAAGTAGAATTATTAATATTTTAACTCTCATAACCATTCCAAACAACAGCTATTCACTGAAGCATTATTACTCTTTCAGGAATTACAGTGCTGTTAGAATTCGGTTACTTCAATATTCAAAAAGCAAGAGTAGTTATACATGTATCTTGAAGAATTCTGATATGGTATATAGTGAGAAGTGAAAACATTGAAAGATCAAGTGGCAAAAGAGAAGTATGTAAAAAAAAAAAAAAGATAAAGAACTGAAGCATGTTAAGGTGTAAATAGATTACTACAAATAATTCAACATCTGTTGTAAGTTAGAGTGATATGAACAAAAAGTACTTCTGTTGTCAGGTTGTAAAGTTTTAGTTCAATCAAATGCATGTTTTTAGTTTCTAAGAAAAAGTTTTAATTCATTTTCCCAAAGGGTCCAGAACAACTAAGTGTTGATGTGGCAGACATCTCGACTGACCATTCAGCACCAAAGTAATAACACTTGGGAAGTATATGTATCTAACAAGAATCATCTCCATCAAGAGGCATCATATTTAGTTTCAATTCTTTCAACAATTTTTAAAAAGGAGATCGTTGAAATATTATCCAATCAGAAGCTCTTAATATGGTCCCTGGCAGCCAAATGCATGTAACATTTGGTCAGGAACATTATCGTCAAGTTTGGTTTCAATTCCTATAGTGATTCTTAGAAGAAAACTTAAAATATTTTTTTTAATTTCAGACAACAGACACTAAGTATTGACAATAGTTCAAATCTTACTTACATGTTCTAATTTAATCTTTTTCTCTTCTAACTTTCCTCTTTGTTTCAATATCAATTCATTTACTGTCAATAAATATATATATCATAAACAGGGATATAAACAGACAAGTTCAAGCTGGTAGCCCACACAAGATTTATGATAAAAAATGTCTATATGTTTAACTAAATTATAGGTAAAAGTTTAGTAGCCCAGACCAAAATCTAGGGGCCATGGGCGACTGGGCCCCTGTTAATTTCTGTCCCTGCATAAATATAATAACGTTACCATGACAATGAGAAACAACATAAAAATAAGAGTAAGAGCCAAATTTTAATGCAAAAAAAAACAAACAAACAAATTTAAATCTTCATTATCCACTTAATATTTTGTGATATAAAATATTTTTGTGATAAACTTCGTGATAAAGAAGTTAAGAATTTGTCCTCTCTACATTACTAAATACTGTCTAAAAGCCATAAAAAAAACTATGCTTTTTATTAGATTGTAAAATTAATGTTAACTACATTGTATGATCAGATCTATGTAGTGTCACATGATTGTTAGCCTCATTATCCTAATTAATATATTGTATTCTGTTCAGGTCAAAAAAATATTTAAAAAAAATAGTTTCTTTCCTAATTTTTATCTCATGATTTTTTTTTTAATTCCTGTTACTAGTTTCTTTTCTACTTTTTATCTTTTCCATTCATGTTACTGTACTAAATGAACTGACACACATATTTTTGAACAGGATACCAGGTGATAATAATGTAGGTAATTGGATCTGATTGGGTGATTCATAGTGTAACAATTTGTCTTGTTAACATCCTGTAGAGTACACCTAGGGCAAAGTTTACATGGGAATTTAAATTTATCATTAAAAAAGAATAAATAAAAAAAAAAACCCAATATAATCCATAAAATTAGTTTATACAAAAGATCTTCAAGAAAGTAAACAAATAAATAAAGAGGACTTGTTAAAATTGCAAACTTTAAAAAAAAAAAAAAAAAATCTCAATTTCTTATTGTACACATAGATTTTGAATTCAATATTATTTTTTAAACCTACAAATAGATCATGTTAGAGCTACAATGTACTTCTATTTCTAAATACATATGGTTACATGAACATGTAAACTCTTTTTTGGATTCCCTGGTCAATATATATTAGAGCATCAAATCATGAAAAAATTATTCTTTTTGTACATGTACTATTCCATTTTATGCTGATAAATCTTAATTTTCTGTTTAGGAACAAGCTGCCATTTTTAAAATTTAAATAATACCACCCAAAATTAAGATATGTGGTGGAAAAGGACATTTGTTACAATGCATGCAAAAAATTATATTTTTTATAAAAACTATTTTCCCCAAGATTCACTGGTGCAGAAAAGCCCAAACTCAAGGCTCAGTGTCCTGATCCTTTGTCACTCACCTGTCGGGCCATCCAGAAACAAGAATTGACTATGGCTGCCACGTTTGTAAACAGATCGAGACGAAATGAGTAATCTTTATCTTTATAGAGGAAATTCAATAGATGCTTCCTACCAAATTTTGTTTCATTTGGCCAAGTGGTTTCAGAGGACAAGATTCAAATGTGAAAAAATAACGACTGATGACAAGTCATGACAAAAACTCACGTTGCCTTTGGCAAGTTGAGCTAAAAATCATAAATTGCTTTCTTAAGGATTGATCTCAATTTTTTTTTTGGTTCATGAAGAAATAAACTCAAAAATGTGGTACGTTTATTTCAAATGAACCGAACAAAAATTGTGATCAATCCTTATAAATTAATTCCTAATTATTATTTTTTCTTGTCCTAAAAATATTTTGACCGATAATAATTGCTTTAAAAAGAATTAAAATTAAAAATTTTCCCAATTGAGACCCCAACATGTGACTTGATGGATACAAAATTCTAACCAATCAAATTCAAGCATTTGCTACAAATTTATTTATTCATAAATATCTTTTATTGACACTTATAAATAGTTATTCCATTTGATATTAATTCAGTATTTCAAACTATTTGACAATATGTTTGTTTGCAAAAAGGATTCAGTAATTTGACAAGGTTTTTTTGCACAGAATTAGAATTGGTTCAGATGTCATGACTGTTGATTACATAAAATGGGAAGGGGGAGGGGATCTACAGAAAAGTCCCTTGATGGTACCTGAAACTCCAAATTACAGACACTAGTAAGTGAGTGGATTTTCTTATTATTTAGATGTGTTGCTTTATTAATTTGCAAAAAAAGTATGCAAAAAATAAAATATTTTTGAGGATACAAGCTGTCAAAAGTTCTCACTCAAATTCGCTGGGTACTTGCTAATGGAAAATCATGAATTTGTATTAGATTCTGTGTTTCCCACAAAAAAAAATGTTTAAAAGTAAATGATTAGAAACTTGCAATTTATCTATATAAGATTTGGACTTTTCAGTTGGGATTCACCAAAATTTTCAGACATGTCTTCTGGACTCTGACATCAAATTGCTACAAGTATCCCTGATGTAGTAACAGATATACTTACAACTGAAGTTAGGGAATATCTGATCGGAGCTCTCTATCAGGTAATTACATTTAGGACATCGGTTACTGTTCTCTAAACTTTGTTTGATACACTTGTGACTGAAAAAGGAGGATAATATTATACACTAGTGTCCCCTACAATAGAGGGATGATCATGAGTGAGTGATTGTTGTTTAACGCAAAATTAGCAATTTTTCAGTTTCAAAAAAGGGTCCACTTGACTTGCAGTCGCAAATGATAAAGTTTACCAGTTGGTTGCCCATGGTCGGTGGTTCTTTCCGGGTACCCCGGCTTCCTCTACCACTAAAACTGGTTCCCATGATATAGCTGAAATATTGCTGAAAGTGGCATTCAACACAATAAATCATTAAATCAAAATGTTCATTAAGTTTTCAAAAACTGTCAAGATCTATTTATAGTTATACTGTCAACTTACCAGAATGTATGTCCACATTTTGTCATGTGAGCTTCTTCTATAATATCAAAACATATTGGACTGTAAAAAAAATAATAAAAAAATTAATTCAAACAGTCAAAATAAAGTTAGCTAAACATCTCTGGAATCACCTAATCAACCAGTTACTTAGTACTATTAAAACTATCAACCGGAGTCCCATAAAAGTACCTTTGCAATGCCTAAAAAAAACTTACAAATTGGTGAGTGAGTCTTGTTTAACGCCAAGTGTGAATTTTTTTTAGAGGATGTCTGTAATTTGTTCTACACAAAAAATTGCCAGCTGACTAGCACAGCTCGATTTATACAGTGCTAGCTCACAGAACATGCTCTTGAAAGCAACAGTTCACAGGTAGACATGTCACTCCACTTGGCCATGTAATTAGATGTTTTTACGATCTTTTATAAATATTTTTTTAGTGAAACACTAAGATCTAATAACATCCCTCATGAGTCAGAGGTCATGTCAGGTAAAATTTTACTCATCTTTGACTGTCCAATGGCAATGAAAGAAAGATAGTAAAACAACAGCTATCACAGATTGGGTGAAATACTCAAAACATGTATTCAACATTCGGCCAGACAATATTGAAGCTTTTGTCTGACCAATGTTTTTTTACCAGCTGTACGTTAGATATACGATAACGTAACCCTCATTCCGCTTGTGCTCCATTTAGGGTTACGAATCGATCTCATTCAACGTATGGGAGCAAATTAAAAATTTCGTTTCGGGAATATTTCAACTTTCTTTTTGCATATCTGGTCATAACTTATCTTATTATTCCCAACAATTTCTAAGTAATGGTGATATGAAATAAGTGTTACAATACCTGTTTCTATCTTCAAGACCGGTTTCGTATTTGAAAATTGTTACTTGTCCGCCATAACACCTTACGTAGACTCTCGTGATGGGCGTAGCCTATCCATATATGGATCTCAATGCCAAATATGGAAAACGTTTACTACGAATTTACTATGAATCGATCCAAATAAAGATATCTCCAAAACGAAGCAAGTGCACGTGAAATAGCAACTTGTAAACAAAATGTCGGACAGAAAGAAGATTTCATGCATTCAAATTTTCAGATGGATATACAAATGTAAGTCTACCATGGATTGATGCAGCGTTTACTTAACACCTCAAGGTTTACCTAAATATATTTATCTTTCAATCCCGTTAATTTTTCCTACCACTTACAACGGAAGTAGGACAAAAAACCACCTGGTGTGAATCACTCCGGGCGCTGCTCCCATATGTTGAATGGGACCGATTCGTAACCCTAAATGGAGCACAAGCGGAATAAGGGTTACATTATCATATCTAGCTGTACATGTACGTGTGCAACTGGAAAAAAAGGTTTACCAGATTCTTGCGTTTTTATCTGTTTCTGAAGCTCATATAAATAAATTACATATTCCAACAACATACATGCGATTGATTAAAATACTATATAGGGGACCAGCATGCCCAGTCACGTACTGTAGTACGTGTTTCACATAGAATAAAAATAATGCACGTATAATCAAAAGAACCCTACGTCAGTGTGGGAAATGACCGCTCGCCAACGGCGAGTGGAAATTTCAGGTGGCGAGTACAATCCACTTTATATTCGCCGGTCTGGCGAGTAACAGTTGTAAGGCGAGTAGGAACTTGAAAACGTTCGCCAAGATAACTGGTTTACAGCTTTAAAATATCATAGCTCCCAAACAGTTAAATTTTCTGTTAACTGTGTCATTTATCCAACATTTTATTAATCATTGCTCGATAAGAAAACATTCTGTCATGTATCTGTATCTATCTTTACCTCCAACATTGGAGATCATGACGCTTTCTGTCTACAGAAAAATTAAGTATACAATCCCGACCCGCATAATTTTGCCAAGGTCGATTTCACGATTAAATGAAATATTGTTTCATTACAAATAGATGTGATGACTTTTAAAATTAATGCAAATACAATAATTTGGTTTTGAAAAATTTAAAACGAATTCGTAGCGAAAACCTACGCGAAAACTAAAAGTTAGATATGTGTCGGAACCAGATTTGACATACATGTTTTATACCGCGTATTAAAACTTAAAAGTCTGTGCTTCCCTACTTGATGAAGACGAAGACAACAAAATTGAGGAATAAGAGATCAACGCAGCTCTTAAGAGAGTGTTGATCCTTTTTGACCAAGTTAATAACTTGTCAAAATCTGCAAAATAAATTGTTGAACATTACTGTATTGTTTATTTGGTATTTGTTGGCGAGTTTAAAAAAAATGTTACTCGCCAAACATGGCGAGCTCTATTTCATTTTGGCGAGTACTTGTTTCAGTCCACTCGCCATTTTGGCGAGTGTTTGAAAAAAATGGTTTCCCACACTGCTACGTGCGTGCACGTAAAGAACCCGTTGCGAGCACTGTATAAAAACTACCTTTTGTGTACAATTCACTTCGAAGTATGTATAATAGAGTTGTTCTGATTAGTTAATTTCGGCAATATTATCCAATCGAGAGCGTTCCTTGCATATTTTAAGTGAGATGATATGATTTATAGATCGCCCAATTCTATTGGCTCCTTATTTTTTAATTTTCCAATCAGAAGAACTGTTACTGTTAAAACCGATATTAAAAAAAAAAAAAAAACAGCATGGTGCACGACCTTGCGTGGAGAAAATGCAGTTCATTTTCTTTGTACCCCCAAATGAAGAATTAGAGGGTACATTGCACCCCCAAAAATTTGGATGTACCTCTAAAAATGAAGCTAAAGGGTACATGTACAAAAAAAATGTACCCCCAGATGAAAAAACCTGTGGGCATGCTGGGGGACATGAAGGCTGTGTTTCTTAAGGAAACTTGAAAGGCCCCAATGCCGGCAATGGCAATGCCAATGGTTGTGATTGCTAGTGACAGTAGTCAGTGTTCCTCTGACTTTGGCATAAAAAGTCAACATTGATCATCATGATAGATAGATAGATTTATTCGATAAAATATCAACATACAATATGCAAATATACATATAACATAATAGAATTAAAAATATGCATCCATACATAGAAGCTTCATCCATGTTAGTCTAAAATTGGAATTTTTAAAATCTATTTAAAACAGAAAAAATACAAATTAAAAATTAAAAATGTTGATATTAAACCTAGGATAACCCATAAAGCTTACTAAGCTTATATCCAATGGGGTCCTATTATTTAAGTAATATAAAAAATATTGTTTGACTAGACTTTGACTTTGGCAGGACTAGGGGGTGACTTAACTTTTATCATATAAAACTTGTTTTAAACTAAGGAACTCTTTTGGACAATAATTCATTAGAAACAAAAATCATTTGAATATACATCCCTACATGGACATGGTATCCTCTAGAATAATTCTGTTCAAACTTCAAATTGCATCATGTATAAATATTCCCTTGATTGGGAACTGAAGTATACTGAAAGAGACCAATGGATCTACAAATGTGCAACGATGACAATGTGTGGGCGTGCAGACGACAAAAATAAAATTTGACCTAAATTTTAAATATTTAATGAATGAGAAACTAAAAATACAAATAAATTAATTGTGAATCACACATGCAGAAATAAACCTGCTTACCAAACAAAATCATTGTCTTTGTCCTCAAATGACCCACTTATTCCAGTGTACACGGGTGGCAGGGTTCGATTTGGATTTCTTTTTCTTCGTGTTCGGTCAGCTTGTTGTTGAGTTCTCCCTGACATAATGTGCAAATGAAATTTTACATGTTGGATTTAAATATTCTCCATTGCATCCATTACGAGATCGCAACTATTGCAGTCATGAAATGTGCATTGTTGATTGAATTGCTTTGTATGCAAAATGTGCACCGAGAACAACAAACGGATATCGTTCTGAATGTTTTGATTATTCTGCGCAGGTCGGTGAATCAAACATTCCAAAGTCCTTATGTCGTTACAAAAATTTGTTAAATCTACCATTTACGGTACATATGCCAATTATTTACTTATCGTCTATAAAATATATATTTTATGATGATTAGATATTATAAAAATGATAATGAAGAAATTTAAAAATAATTTATTTTTATTTATTAAGGACGTAAGCGATGAGTGGGAAACATGAATGGAGGCAAAAGTTGAAACTGGTGCTCAGGTGCATATAACTAAACTACTGACTGTCCCAACACTGATGATTTAGACTGTAAAAAATAAATAATCGACCTACAGTAAGTGGCCAAAAGTATTGCAACATGTAAAAAAAATCCCTATGTAATCAACCAAAACCATATTTTTTCAAAAAATTATTGTGAACACTGGTCATTTCTGGATAAATTTTAACCAATTTTACACCAAGACATTCATAATTGTTTATATTTTGATTGTTTATTTGCTCATTATGTTTATATGACTGGTTTTCATTTGTACATAATTTAAACATAACAAATAAAAATTGACTTCGGTTTTCCTATAATATGAAGCAGGCACGGCCTTGAATGCTCGCGAATCTGAAAATTATCTGGCAATTTCACACTCATCCAGTCCAAAAAGTGTCGAGATTTTTTGGGCCGAGATATGTCGTGGTCGGGACTTTTTTTAGTCTCGTTCAATCGAGTTGTCGTTCCTAACGAAATCTCAAAAGTTAACTTCCACGTAGAAACAAAAATTATTGTCAGTATGTCAGAAGAGATTTAATCGATTAAAAAATATCAACATAAGTAAAACAAGCTACCAAAATAACTTTTATTACACACGGGTTCCGAGTTTCAGTGATATCGGACGTACGAGAGAGAGTACGAGACTTATGATCACCTTTGCGCTTTATGTTACGAAGATCTTCATTAGTTGAGTGTGTTACAGTGAACGTGTTTACAAATGCGCAGACTTTTTTTTTTATCCGTCAGTATGTGAGGCCATGTTTGTCAAACACATTCTAATTGACGCTCGCATAATATTTCAACTAAAAATAAATCCTAAAAATTTACAATCCTGTTTATATTATGTTCAAATAAAAACCACTCATATAAACATAATGATCAAATTAAACAATCAAAATATAAACAATCCTGAATGTTTTGGTGTAAAATTTGTTAAAATCTATCAGAAATGACTTCACAATAAAATTACAATTAATTCTGTCATCATCACAAATTATGCGGTTTACGGTAAAAGTTGATAGCATTTAGGAAAGCCTTAAGTGGGCTCTACTGCTGCATAATTGTAATTGAATTTGTTTTCATTTTATTTGTATGTTGTAACAAATTATTACATCCTACCAATGATAATATCCGGGGGATAAAATTTGTGTACAATTTTTATCCTTCTGGGATAAAATATCTAAGAAGTTTTATCCATTGTGTAAAAATAATATCCTTTCCATAGGATATTATTTCTTAAAAACTTAGGATAACATTTCTCTGATATAATATCCCAGATGGATAATAGTTGTACACAAATTTTATACCTTGGATAATATAAATAGTATTAAGTAGAAAAGGAATTTTATCCCAGAATACTTTGATTTATGTAGACAAGGGTCTGACATAATAAAAGTCTAAGAGATCAATATATATTCATAACATTAACATTTTTACAACAGAAATTCAATTAATTTAATTGAAATATTCGTATACAAAAAAATGTATACTAGACTGGCATCTTTTCTTTTCCGTGCATCTTCACAAATAAGATTTCTTTAATTATCATAAAGACATATTGAATAAAAGGTTTAAAGTAACTTAGAATACATTGTATTAAGGATATAATATAAATGATACAATGTCCCATAGAATACTCTTTCATTAATTTTATATCCTAGGATATAATCGTTATTAATTTTATCCCTTTAGGATAATAAATATATCCTTTAAATATTTTATCCACAAAGGACAAATTAGCTAAAATATTTATCATTCATTAATTTTATATCCTAGGATATAATCATTGTTATTCATTTTATCCCTTTAGGATAATAAATCATTTAAAGATTTTATCCTCAAAGGACAAATTAGCTATACTATTTTATCCATCAGATAGGATAAAATATTGATGACTAAAAAAACTAGGATGTTTTTCCTTATTCTTTTTATCCATTTAAAGCCATGAAAATATCCTTCAGGATATTTTTTCTCTAAAATTAAATCCCCTAGGACATTTTATACTAGGGATGATATTTATGATTACATTGTTACTATGTCTTTGTCTATTTGACTTGTGTATGTTGTTACTATGTCTTTGTCTATTTGACTTGTGTATGTTGTTACTATGTCTTTGTCTATTTGACTTGTGTACGTTGTTTAATTTCTATACATGTATATTCCTTGTAAAGTTGTATATTATTAATTTGCCTTCAAACCTTCGGGGTAAAATTGTGCATTGAATAAAGTTAAACTAATAATTTTTTGAAAAAATATGGTTTTGGTTGATTATATAGGGATTTTTTTTACATGTTGCAATACTTTTGGAAGAATACTGTATGTTTTTAATCAAAACTTTGCAATGTACAACCACATTTGGTTCACATTATAACTAGACCTACATAAAAAATAAAGATATTCAACTGGTTCAGAGACACAAATTATTTTGTTTTCTTTCAAACCCCAGTTTTGTGCAAATTGTTACTTACATTAAGATAACAATCTTGATAAGATATGGGAAAATTTGGGTTCTATGTAAGTCATGACAAAGCTTAAACAGTATTGCATCGTCAAATCGAAAACTGGAGCAAATTATATAATTTATAAATGTGAAAGCTCTCAGAGTCCACAGACGACAGACGTGAAGTGTGATATTTGTTTCTAATGTAGCTCTTGAGGTGCAAGGGAAGAAAACTGTTGTCGATAAATTAGGAGGGTTCTGAAATATGGTTTCAAAAATTAGCCAAAATGAGTAGTATCCTAAAACAAAGCTACATGTATTTCTGAGATGTCTGCGATTTAAACAATTATAAAAAGATTCAAAACAAATGTAAAGACATCGTGTATATTTTTCGTGATTCTCCAAAATTCCTCATGGATATCTACAGTTGAATAGTAGGCAAATGTTTATCGAGAAAGGTGTTTTATCCATATTTCAACAGGATACATTGTATTACCATATTTACCAACTTGAACAATCACCTCTCTTAACTGAGCTCATTGAACACGATAAAGACTGCGACATAAATATATGTTAGAAATCCAGATCCTGGGATTGAGACAGGCACAAAGGTATTCTTACCCTCCCCACTTCATAACTGGACCTCTAACAACAATACATTGTACATACAGTAAACAAGTGATTTAAAACCTGCAGTCACAGATTTGCTTCCACTCAAAAAGACCACATACTATCACATAATATGAATGACAACTACATACATGTATACATGGACAGTACAATAGCAGTCTCAATGAATGACAACTACATACATGTATACATGGACAGTACAATAGCAGTCTCAATGAATGCTCGTAGTAAAAAACTGACGACTAGCTAAGAATGTAAAATCTGTTGGTTAAAGACCATTAATTTTTTAGCAAGGTAGGGGGTTGAGTGAACAGTTATCCCCATATTCTGGCTACTGATTTCTTCAATTTTAACCCTAATATGTCTGTTAAATCAGTTGCACTATTGAAAAAAAAACCCAATTCAATGAGTTTTGATTGATTGATTATTGCTTAACGTCCAGCGAGTACCAAAGATTGAGTGTAGGACCAGTTTTTATTGTGATATGCTGTCCATAAGCTTTAAGACAAAGGGTACCAGGAGACTTGTCCAGTAATAATTTTATTGTTGATATTTCTGTATTTTCTCTTGTAGTTACTGGCAAGACTTGGTAATAGGCCTAGTATAAATGGGATTGCAGATTCTGTATTTAACGATGGACCTAATTTTAAAGATGTGTATGAATTTTATGGATCAGAAGGAACAGGGAAAACAGAATTATTGTTAAATCTAATTACTTCTATGATACTTCCAAAAGAATGGAACAGTTTACAGTTAAATGGGTCAAATGCTGGAGTGATTTTTATAGACACAGATTACAAATTTCAAATTCTACGTCTTGTAAACATCATGGAAAAAAGAATAGTCGGAACGACAGAAGGAAAAAGCTTAGATATTCAAGAAAAGACCTCGTCAGAAGAAATTGAGAGTCTTGTTAAAGAGTGCTTAAAGAAATTAATGATTATAAGATGCTGCAGTAGTTTTCAGTTATTGGTGACGCTGCACAGTCTCGAGTCAACTATCTCAAATAACCCAGACATTGCCTCAATAATGATCGACTCTATATCTGCTTTTTATTGGATAGACAGGAGTAATGGCGGAGAAAATATCAGTGCACAGGAAACAAATATGAAGAATATTGTAGAGATTTTATCCAAACTTGTTAATAATTATAACTTAGTGTTGTTTACAACAAAAGCAGCACATTTTAAAAGTAAGAATAAAGAAAGTGAAAAGAATGAAGACAAATGGACGAGTAAGGAGATTGCCTCCAAGGGAGATAACTCTGCTTCCCCACCATTACACAAACAGACAAAAGATATTCATACAGAATTTTTATGTAAATCGTGGCATAAATTTGTCAAACATAGATTATTTTTGCAGAAATATTCTAAATGTTTTAGTATTTATTCTAATTCTTTAAATGTTGATATAGAATTTTCTACAAATGATGATGGAATTTGTTTTAAGAAAGAAAAGAAAGTTTGAAATTATTTTGACCTTATATTTTGCCTTGCATACATTAATATAATTTGAACTTTTACTTTGAAATGAAAAATCAAACGGTGATAACTAGTCAACAATTCCACCTACTTCAACAAAATGAACAACCACCTCTCGTCTCAAAAGTTTTTGTCAAATCATCTATAATCTTTATAGTTTTCTGTGTTGAGTTTTGTTTGTCTTCGTCCTGTGTACTCAATGTTGCCAGTGTCTCTGGATTGTTCATTCTTTATTGTCCCTTTGGTTTTCTCTGGATTGTTCATTCTTGATTGCCTCTTTGGTTTTCTCTAGTGATTATTTAGATAATAATTTATTGATAGCCAATTAGCCTTGTTATCTTAAACAGGGATTCTCTGGTATTTATCTCCTGTAACCAAATCTTATATCTCACAATTAAAGAGTAGCATACAAGTAAAAGTTTATCACATGTAGTGGAGTAAGAACTGCCTACTTTTCCCGAGCACCTGAGTTCACCCCTGGTTTATAGTGGGGTTCATTTTGCTTACTTAATCTTTAGTTTTCTGTGTAGACTAGTGGTGGACTACATTTTGTCTTTTTGTTCTCTTTCTTTTGATAATTTTTAGCTCACCTGACCCAAAGGGTCATGTGAGCTTTTGTCATCACTTTGCGTCCGTCGTCGGCGTCTGTGTCTGTAAACTTTTCATACTTTCTTCTTCTTCTTTGAAACCACTGAACTGATTTGGACCAAATTTGGCAGAAATGTTCATTGGGAGGTCCTCTACTAAATTTGTTATTTTGGTGCAGATCGGAAATCCAACATGGCCGCCAGGGCCAATAATGTGTTCTGATTGGTTGAAACTTTGAAAATCTTCTTGTCAGAAACTACTCAGCCGATGGAATTGTAACATTACAGAAATGATGACTGGATGGTCCTCTACTAAATTTGTTATTTTTGTGCTGATCGCATATCCAAGATGGCCACCATGACTCGACTTTGGACCCTATGGGAATTTCACATTTTCATCTTTTTTTTCTGAAACCACGAAACAGATTTGAACCAATCTTGGCAGAAATGTTCATTAGATGGTCATATACAAGATTTTTGTTTTTGGCGCTGATCGGAAATCCAACATGGCTGCCAGGGCTCATAATTGGTCGAAATTTTACAAATCTTATTGTTGGAAACCACTAAGCCAATTGAATTGTGACTTTACAGGAATGATCATTGGGTGATCCTGTACTAAATTTGTGAATCATTTGCTGATCGGAAATTCAAGATGGCCACCATGACTCGACTTAGTTTAACATTGGACCCTATGGGAATTTCACATTTTCATCTTTTTTTCTGAAACCACGAAACAGATTTGAACCAAACTTGGCAGAAATGTTCATTAGATGATCATATACAAGATTTAGTTTTAACATAGGACCTATGGAAAAAATGTTTAAAAGTCTTCTCCTCTGAAACCAGCAAGTCAATTTAAAGCAAACATGGCATGAATGGTCCTTAGGTGGTCAACTTTTAAAATTATGTCCTGTAAGCCCGACCTCCATCCAAGATTGCCACAGTCAGCGGACATAGTTTTAACACAGGACCCTATGGGAAAATTGTTTAAAAGTCTTCCCTCTGAAACCAGTCAGCCAATTTAAAGCAAATACGGCATGGATGGTCTTTGGGTAGTATACTTTTAAATTTGTGTCCGGTGATTACTACCTCTATCCAAGATGGCTGCCATGAGCAGACATAGTTTTAACATAGAACCCTATGGGATTTGAATAGTAACTTAGATGTATTCGGCATGCAGACATTCTTAAGAGGACTTAGTTATGTCAGGTGAGCGATACAGGCTCATGTGAGCCTCTAGTTTGTCTGTCTTTCTCTAATTTACACTTCTGATCACCTCTTAAGTACAAGTATCTTCAAACTTTTCTTACACTACAGTTGAAATATGAGTCAAACAGTCTTTGCTCTTAACTCCTTGATGTTAAACGAAGAAGCAGCAAATACCCATATTATATTCATTAACTGGGGTCAAGGTTAGGGTTATGGTGTTTAATGCCACTTTCAACAATATTTCAGTTATCTCTTGGGGTTAGTTTTGTTGGTGGAGGAAACCGGAGTACATGTACCTAGAGAAAACCACTGACCTACCACAAGTCACTGACAAACTTTATCGCATACCAGTAATGTTGTATTGAGTGCACTTCGCCCGAGTGGGATTTGAAATCACATTAGTGGTGATAGGCACTGACTGCATAGGTAGCTATAAATCCAACTACCATACGATCATGACCACCCTTTTCACTAACTGAGACGACTGGGAATCAAACCCCTGATCTACCAATCTTGAAGTGATCAAGCAAACCATTAAACCACTAATATAAAAATAAATGTAAATTCCTCCCACTTTTGTGCTTCATATCAATTAAAAGACTGTCAGACTTACCAATCCCTATGTTAATGTACAGTCTGCGTCAAACACTTACAGAAGGTCAGTGGATTTCTTAAGGTTTCCTTCACCAATAAAACTGACTGCCATAATATATTTGAAAGGTTGTTGACGGTGAGTTAACATGGCGATATTAAAGGCACATTTTACAACATTATGAAATCTTTATTGACATTTTTTGAGTCTTGTTACATGTAGTTTCACAATTATGTCTTAAAAGTATAATGGCTTTCCCTTGAAAAATTGTTTTTCCCAATTTTAAACAAAAATTAATTTTACTATATTATTTTAAAGACTTGAACTTTACTTTTTCTTTTAAAAAAAGTAATAAATGGCAATACAATATTATATTATTAGTCAGCATGTTTAATTGATTGATTGATTGGTGTTTAACGTCCAGCAAGTAATTGTTCAGCTATATTCAGGACGAGCATGTTTAATTGAAGAAAAAAAGATACAATTTCAACCAATTTTCACATTTTCTATTTTTGGTATAAGACACAACCCAAATAATGAATCAATAACAAAAAAATACTGTATGTACATTGTCACACCAATAATGTAACTCGTCAAGGTGTATGCATGTTTTTTTTACTGTCGTACTTTGTTGCAGACCAAACCTTTTTCCAATAAAGAATAATACAGGGTCCCCACACTTTTCCAGATATGAAATTCCAGGGTTTTTCCAGGACTTTTTTCAGTTTTCAAGGATAAGTTTTCTTGTTCGTTATTTGCCGCTTGAACAAGTATTTTGTTATTATCATGGATTTCTTCACGTGTGATTGAATATTGATCGCCATCATCGGAACTAATTCATGTAACGTTGACCTGCACTACTTCTACAAACACGTTGCAGATTCAGATTCAAGTTAACAATTCGTCCCTATGCCTTTCGTCCCTTTTTTTGGCCTATTGTAGACGTTTTTATTATAATTGGGATGAATAAAGCAAGGGACGAATTGATTATCGAACCAAGGGAAGTAACTCGAAATTCATAAATTGCATCAAAACTTCCGGTGGTTAAAATATAGATTTCCAGAGTAAATCCTGGATTTTGACAATTTTTTTTAATTTTCAAGGACATTTCCTGACCGGGAACGTGTATAACGAAATTCCAGGGTATTTCCCGTTTTCCCGGATGCGTGGGAACCCTGATAATACAATCACAAAATAAAACAATATAAATTTAGTACATAATACATTTTCTCTCCATTAAGAACTCAAGAGTAGAAATCTTTCATACTCAACAAATACACAAAAATATACCAATCATGATCAAATGTAACCTTCACAGACTAACTCCTTCAACATGTTTGATAAATAATACAGTATTTGATTACATAGATTTTATTTTTAAACAGAAATCGTAAGTATCAGTCTTCATGCTAACCCACAGAAATCGTAAGTATCGGTCTTCATGCTAACCCACAGAAATCGTAAGTATCAGTCTTCACGCTAACCCACTTGCCCGAAGCCTGGAACAAGTAAAACTGGAATCGGACAAGTGAAAATTATGAACGAATTTGTTTGAATAAATAGAAAAATTTTCTATATTTGGCTTTCGGGCAAAAAAACTAAGGCAAAGACTGTAGTATTATCTCAGTTTGTCAAAAAGCTGTGAAAAAAATAAACAACTCCTTTCAGAGTAAAATTAATTATCAAAAGTTATACATTTATTCAAATTGTTTTTTTTACCATAAATCTCTGTGGATGTTTGAAATGAAGAAAAATGTAATCTTTAAAATGCTATACTTTATTTACAATTTTAGAAACGGCTGTAATAAATAATATGGTCAACTGGATAAAATTTTAAATAATTTATGTCATTGGTCAAATTAATAAAAAATTTTAGATGCCTACATTTGTATGACCACTTGGATTTTAATTTTTTTTTTTAAATGTAATAATGAGTGTTCCCTTATTTTAAGTAGATTGACATTATAAAAAAATCCATGCATACTTAACATAATAAATATAAGACACTCTGACACATATTAATTATCCAAATCTAGCCATAAATAATACATTGTTTGCCCTCACGTGACCTACACAAAAAAGGACCTACTAAAATGATTTTTTTTTTTCAAATCAAATTTATTTTTTTTCATTTCTGGATATTTCTAAGTTCCATAGTGATAAGGTAATCTTATACCAAATTTTAAAACATTTATANAAAAAAAAAAAAAAAAAAAAAAAAAATTCCAATCCTACCTTCCCAACACCCATGGATCAGATTTGGACAAACTAACATTTTGTTAAGGGTTGCCTTAATTAATACTTTTACATGACATTCATTGGTAATTTTAGAACAAAAATGAGTTATGCATATTAATTCTATAAAAATTCTAAATACAAAAAATGTAGCTTCATTTCGTTGGCAAGAAATATAGAATATTGGCTGGCATAACGGTTGAGACAGACATTATCGCTAGTATCAGAGTGAGTCTGAAAGGACAAGCTGTGATTGGTGTCATTCCATTGATACTGAAAGTACCTCTCGATGAGAAAAAATGTATAATGATGATTAAAACATATATCTGACCACTTGTTTTTTTTTTTATTTAAATGTAAAAAAAAATAAAAATGATCAGTTTGTAATACATACTAAATTCATAGTAAAAATCGCAACTACAACAAACAAAAATAAAGTCATACACTTATATTACAATAAATCATCAGTCAAGTAATACTTTTAAATGACTTTCATTGGCCATTTTAGAAAAGAATGAATTATGGGTAATTGAATAAATATTACATGGCATGATATCATTGGTCAGTAAATGATTGTGTGTAATAATGTTGACCAATGGGGATGTACTTTGGTGTATTAATGACTCAAAATGTACTAATTTATGACCTGGCAAATGATCATAAAATCTGTCTAGGATTTTCAACACATCAACATATATTCAAGTCTTCTTTCCACGCTTAGCTTTCTGAGCTACTTTCTTAATAGCTTTATTTTTAGCTTTAGATACAGTCACAGTTAAGTTTTCCTCTGGTTCATTTTCTCCTTTTTCTTCACCTTTCTTCTTTTCATCTTCATCTGTTTCTATGACATCCATCTTCTCCTCTGACTCAGTAATGCTCAGCTTTGATTGGTCGGTTTGCTCCTCCCCAGTTTTTTCCACAGACTTTTTACCCTCCTGTTCACCATTTACAACTTTATCAAGATTTTCATCATCAGACTTTCCTTCATCATCTTCAACTTTTTCCTTTTCATCTTTTACAGAAATTTCTGATTCACTGTTTTTATCTTTCTCCTTTCTTCTTTTCTCTATCTCCTTCTGTTGTTCTTTGTCCTCAGTTTTACATAGAACTTTTGCCATTAATTTGTTCTGTAACAAAACAAACAAAGCAATCAATTTACAGTCAAACTTGTACATTCGGTCACCTCTATTATGCAGTTACCTGTATAAAAAGGTCACCCTTTTCTTGTCCTGTCGTAGAAAATTTCATATGTGGGATTGAATCTCTTTAAAAAGGTCACCTGTCTTATAAGGCCACTTTTTCTTTGTCCCAAAGGTGACTTGTTAATACAGATTTGACTGTATATAAGCTTGATTTAAATTGTAGTAATTACATGTAACATCTAACCAACACTGTTTAAAATACAAAAAGCTTCAAAAACTAAACCATTCAAATATTTGACAAAAACAAATCTAGAAAGAAACCAAAACATATATGATCCAAATTTGGATGAAAAATTGTGAGCCAAATCTCAGTAATGGAATGTTTGTAGAACCATGATGTAGACACGGCTGGTACCACATGTGAAGCAGGAACTGTTTGCCCTTCCAGTGCACCAGAGGTCACCTCTAGTTTTTATTGGGGTGTGTTGCTAGATCTTTAGTTTTCTGTGTAGTGTTTTGTAGACCATTGTTTAAGCAATAACTTATAAAATGTGATCTTAATATTAATTTCCATTTACAGTTCATGACATATTAATTAAACCTGCTTTTAGCGACCACCTGCCTAATGTGACCTTATTTTAATGTTCCCTTGTCATGTCACATCTGACACATTTTTACTATACAATGTAGTCAAACCTGCCTTAAAGGTCACCTCTATATAACAAATCACTGTCTATAAAGGACACTTCTATATAACAAATCACTGTCTATAAAAGGTACCTCTATATAACAAATCACTGTCTATAAAGGACACTTCTATATAACAAATCACTGTCTATAAAGGGCACCTCTATATAAGAAATTACTGTCTATAAAGGGCACTTCTATATAACAAATCAGTCTATAAAGGGCACCTCTATATAACAAATTACTGTCTATAAAGGGCACTTCTATATAACAAATTACTGTCTATAAAGGGCACCTTTATATAACAAATTACTGTCTATAAAGGGCACTTCTATATAACAAATTACTGTCTATAAAGGGCACCTCTATATAACAAATTACTGTCTATAAAGGGCACCTCTATATAACAAAACACTGTCTATAAAGGGCACTTCTATTCAGAGTTCTTGAAATTTGTTTTGTGCTGTCAGACATTCGGAGTGACAACTAATGGAACTTCGTCAGTCCGAACCAAAATCTGTCAGTCCGAACTTTTTTCTCATGTCCATACAGAAATGCCTTTATTTAAGTTTAACTTTATTCAACAATAACTTTTCAGTAATTTATAATAGCAATATGTGTGTTTGTGTAAATATTATATGTATGAATACATCAGAATGTCACTAACTAGTTGAATTCATACTCAATTTCATATTCAGTTATAGCTCTTAATGTTTCTTCTTCACTCTGAATCACTACTCATTTCACTTTCTAGTTTTTATTTTCTCTCTGCTTTTATCCTCCTCATCATTCTCACTTTCTCTTTCCAATTCATTCTCAATTTTTATTTTCTCTCTAGTTCTATTTATTTCATCACTCTCTCTATAAATGCCTTCCTCATTCTTTAGCTGTGTATCACTCTCTACTGAGTTCTGATTTTCTTCATTCCCTTTTGTATCGTAGCCAAGGTGTTTTGTCAAGCCAGTGTTGTTAAAACTGATGCTCTCGATAGTTCCGATTATGTCCTCTCTTTTTCGTTTGCCAGGCTTTGCACCTGCACTAAATGTAATCGGCCACCTGGTCGTCATACTTTCAAAATTAAGAAAAAAGGAAGTAATAGATAACTCTGGATGCTTAATATTAAAAACGGTTAGGATACGGAGATGAATCAAATACCGGAAATGTCGGCCTAGAATATACCGGCGGATGTTTTGCCGGTCCAGTGGGCCCACAGAGATGTGGAATATGTCGGACATGCCGATTTTTGTCGGCCAAACCGATAAAACCGACAAATTTCAACAACTCTGATTCTATATAACAAATCACTGTCTATAAAGGGCACTTCTATATAACAAATCCCTGTCTATAAAGGGCACTTCTTTATAACAAATCCCTGTCTATAAAGGGCAGTCTCATTTTTCCCATTAACGAATGGTTCATATAATATTAACATGTATTTTAAGGGCAAAGGCCACTTTTTCAGGTTCCTTGAATGGCCTTTATATACAGTTTGACTACAATAAATACTTACCATCATGACATCATGGAACTTGTCGTAATGTTGTTTACTTTTACAGTGTATTAATTTAGCAGTAGTTTCTGTAGTGTAGAATTTGTGGCACAGTTTACAGAAATAACCAGATACTGGTATAACATAATTTTTACCTGAAAAAAATAAAATTTGGATGCAGATGCCGATTTTTTAAGTATTTTATTTATGTTATCATGGATAAATCTAGTATTATTTACCCCAATTAATAATAGACAAAGATAACAAAAATTAATTTGCTATACCATCAAATATAGGTCACTACATTTAGAAAAAAACAAATTGAGTGCCTGTAAAGCGAGAAACGAAACAAAACGAAATACGACGAAACGAAACAAAATCTGTAAACTGAGAAACGAAACGAAACAGAATATGTAAACTGAGAAACGAAACGAGTTCATTCAATGAATTAAAAAAAAAAAAAAAAATCATTCCTCGACGTCTGCGTCCGTTTATACTATATGTTCGAGCAGGGTTTCCGCTGGCGTGCGCCATTTGCGCATTTGGCGAAAAATCTATGATTTTGGCGATAAAATATTTACTTTGGCTCAAAAATGTGACGCAAAAGATTTCGAATGTTCATCGTCTGTTGTGGCGGTCATTTTCTAGTTCGTTACTTCGGAACGCCCATAACGCTATTCGGAACTGATCAAGTGACAAAAAATCGATAATCAGCTGTTCGTAATGTTTATCTGTTGATAGGATAATTAACTTGTAAAATACATAAAAGGTAAGTCAAACAAAGGTGTTAATTAATGGTCTCGGGTGAATGACTTCTCTCTGTCAGTTCGTGAATTGTTTTCATATAATTTTAAGAAACTTGTCATTTATTTTAGCACTATCGTTTTAAACGCATCGAAATTTTTAATTCCATTTTACGTTTTTAAAATGGGACAGAAAAGAAAATTAGTTTTTGAGAGTAATACTCTGGGAAAAGTAATGAAACTGTCCAAATTATGGGGCTATGGCAAGCAGGCAGTGCAAACTGAAGATGCACTGCAGGAAGAATTTCAAAAAGTACATGTACCCTTATATTGTTTTAACATGTATGCAGTAAGAAAATAAATAAATGATTAATATTTATGTGCGTTTTTAGTGCCAAAATTTGTTGAAGTATTTATGGCTCAAAATATTTTAAAGTGGCTCAAAAATTTAGTTTTTGGCTCAAGTGTTGGCTCAAAAAAAATTAAATCCAGATGAAACCCTGTGTTCGAGTATATCTAAGAAACTTTACTTTGTAATCGAAGATGATTTTACACTTACGCTATATATTTCATTTGACAAAAGTCGTGTACATTCCCAAATTAAAATAAACATTGCCCGATACCCTATAAATGTATAATCAACCAATTCAATTTTATCATGATAGATGGACATATTAAAATATTAATTTAGCATTGCAAATTGATGATTGATTTGATTTTTGGTGTTTAACGCCACTTTCAACAATATTTCAGCTATATCATGGCGACCAGTTTTAGTGGTGGAGGAACCCAGAGAGAACCACCGACCATGGGCAAGCAACTGGTAAACTTTATCACTTGCAGTTGCGAGTCGAGTGCACCTTTTTGTAATTTACAAAGCCGGGCGCGAACCCACACCGTATTGGTGACAGGCTTGTATGAGTTGTTAGATCCAGCGACCTAACTCATTGAGCCACCCGGGCCCCCCCCATTGCAAATTGACGAAATTCTCTATTTGAGTTCACTAAAAAGTTCGGAATGACATATTATACAGCATTTCTGTCATTCTTGTATATGCTAGATGTGTGTAGATAATCATGCAAATTTGCATCATCAGAGGCAGAATTCCCTTTAAATTAATATACTAGTAGATCTGGAGAAAATGTGCCCAATGAATTCTCTAGGGTCTAACAAAAATATAGGTTGTATAATGTAGCATGAGCCTATCTAAAATCTAGTGCCTACAATAGTTTTTTTGATTACCTAATAGTATATTAATTACCTTTCCATTGGGAATATTTTAGTTTTAACCATATTTCACTTTGAATTTGTCTCTCGGGCAATAGAACGGTCGTTCTATTGCCAGCTGTAGCTGTAGCGTTCTATTGCCTGTGACCTTTTGACCTGCTTTATGTAATTTGTCAATTACGTCTCATGAATATTCATTAACTCGACCAAAACTTTATCAATGCGTCTAAATTTCAAATGTAATAAAACGTTCGAATGATAACTCATAATTTGTTATTGTTAACTGTTTTGAAAAATACAATTTAATTACTTTATTCTTGAATTATTGTAATTGAAGATGAAATTCACTACTTTTTCCATTGTCCAAAATATAATGATATTAGAAAAGAATTAGAAATGAATATTCAGAATAATTTTCTAAGTGCACTAAACAATAATGAAAAATATATACAGATCATGTCTTTGCCGAATCATTTGCGGTTTGTTGCTCCATTTATTAAAAAGTCTTTAATACCGAGGAAAGTGGACTCTATAACTGAATGATTTTACAAATTTAATTTGTCTGTATAAGACTGTCTTGTTATTCTTTTAATTTGCACTTAATTAATGATTGTCCTTTGTCTGCTTTGTATATATGCCATCAACCCATTGGGGTAAAATTGTGCATTTCAAATCTCTCTATCCCAAAACTTTGAAAGTACAAAAATATGCATACCAAAACTACTATTAGGTAATAAAACAGTTATTTAATGTGTAGCCAGGCAATAGACCAGAAATTTTTTCCCTCGGTACTGGGAACAGCTCAAGTGTTCTATTGCCCTCAGCCATTGGCTTCGGGTAATAGAACACTTGAGCTGTTCCCACTACATTGGGAAATATATTCTGGTCTATTGCCTGGCTACACATTAAATAACTGTATATTACTACATTTTCCCAAAAAGCACTATTAAAGTCAGAACATCTGCCCAATATGTAAAAAAATATTTCATACCCACCTTACCCTATCTTACTTTTCCACAATGTTAGCCTAAACACACAATTATTTAATATAGGCCTAATGGGAAAATATCAATTAAGTTTCCACATTTTCAAAATCCACTCAAACGAGCCTTGGAAATTAATTGCATTTGTGTTGGCGAATACGTGAAAGTGAAAGATATAGGTATACGTTTAAGGTATTAGAAAACATATCTATATCGGCCACTCCGCATTGATCTTTAGCTGTTGGATTGCATCCCCCCCCCCAACTCTGCATTGATCTTTAGCTGTTGGATCCCTCCCCTATCATTTTGGAGATGAAAAGTCAAAAGAGCATACTAATTTACCCCTGTCCATCCAGATATATGAAGGCTAACTTCATTTATATTTTTTTTAATGTTTTGCAGGGTTCATGTTCATGCATATATATACTAAAAGTGTGCATAATAATATATTTTTATTTCTATCAAACAGACAAACTATATATATTTTCTGACAAAATCCTGGTGGCATACCGGTTTCCAGTTTATTTTTAGCGTTGTTCTCAAATCTCCACTTCTTCTTTGCAAATTTGATGTGAAAGCAATTATTTTTACCCGAAATACAGTGATTAACGCCCTTCTTACTATGAAACACGTTAGATATACTCGAACATATAGCTTAAATGGACGTGGACGTCGAAGAATGATTTTTTTAGAATTCATCGAATGATCTCGTTTCGTTTCGTTTCGTTTCTCAGTTTGCATATTCTGTTTCGTTTCGTTTCTCAGTTTACAGATTTTGTTTCGTTTCGTCACATTTCATTTTGTTTCGCTGTGTTTCGTTTCTCACTTTACAGGGACCCATTTTATGGATATTAAAAGTTTGAAAGTGACTTGTGTCAGATTGTTGTTTTTATTGATTTTTTTTCAAAGTCTGTTTCATTTTTTGTAACTTTTTGTCATCAAACAAATTTAAACTTTTCATACCTTTCAAAACTTAAAAATAAAATATTTAAAAAAAATTAATTTCATGCATTAAAATTAAATGGGTTTTAAAGAAAATTAGGGGTCTTGTTGACAATTACTCTTGAAATTATTGTCCAGGTGAAGTGAAACAGACCATTCACACTATTACAACTGTCTATTTGGAAACTAGAAAACATAGGTTAATGAAAATGCCTTTTTTTCCAATATACAACTGCATACAGACAAAATTACAAATGTAGCACTGGTCAGTACAAATCCTTTGTAGCCAATTTGTTTTTATGATGAATTTATTGCCAGACGACCCTAATTTCTATTATAAACAGGAAGTTAAACCAGCTTTAATTGCAGATTTCAGTCTCTACTCCAAGCAATTCCAACTGTTATGTGATAATAACCATGGCTCCCGCCTTTAAAGCTTTACATATGTTATTATAGTATAAGATAGATTAAGAGGGCTCATGATTTCTTTTGCGTTTGTTTGTATATACCGGTAGTGGTGTGAAACACGTCTTGACTATATGAGTCACATGGCAGGTGTCTTATATTAGACAGGAATTTCTTACTGTTCACCAGCACCTGGGTTCATCCCAGGTTTTTGGTGAGGTCAGTGTTTGTCATCTTTTTAGTTTTCTGTATTATCTGTGTTGTGTTTGTTTGTCTTTGTCCAGTGTCTTGCATTGTGTACCCAATATTGCCAGTGTCTCAGGATTCTACATTATTAATTGCCCCTTGGGTTTTCTCTCTCTGAATTATCCAGTCTTGGTTGCCCCTGTAGTTTTCTCTAATGCTTAATATTTAGAGTATGTCTGCTGCTTTTTTTTTTTTAAATATCTTTTTAAATCTAGAAATGATTAATAACATACCAAAGGAAACATTGGGGTCATAATCTGGGATGACATAATCGTCGTCCAGTCCAGGCTCTCTGTTTACATCTGGATTATTCTCATCTGTTTCCTGTTATTCAAAGTACATACATGTAAAAAGTGTATAAAAAAACACAAACCTGAATGCATCATATTGTTTTTAAATCTCAAGATTCTTCTTCAATCTATGTTGGATTTTTAATCTATAGCAATAAATTGTAACCGCATTGGTGGTGTAATGGTTAGCGTGCTCACCTTGAGTGAGGTAGATCGTGGGTTCATCGGTGGTGTAATGGTTAGCGTGCTCACCTTGAGTGAGGTAGATC
>MJUT01061311.1:190672-214572 GCA_002080005.1 Gigantidas platifrons
TGTTCACAGAATGTAACTGACAAACTATCCTACAGGAACCCTGAAATGTTCACAATGTAACTGACAAACTATTCTACAGGAATCCTGAAATGTTCACAGAATGTAACTGACAAACTATCCTACAGAACCCCTGAAATGTTCACAGAATGTATCTGACAAACTATCCTACAGGACCTCTGAAATGTTCACAGAATGTAACTGACAAACTATCCTATAGGACCCCTGAAATGTTCACAGAATGTAACTGACACCAAGCGATGTCAAAAGTTTGTATACAGTCAAACCTGCATGAAGAGGTCACCTTTGAACAAAGAAAAAGTATAAGACAGATGATATCTTAAGAGAAGTTCAATTAATACAAAATTTTCTATGACAGAACAAGAAAAGGTGACTGCTTAATAGAGGTATGGTGACCGCATGAGCATATTTGACTGTAGTCAAAAAATGATAATTGAATATAAATTTCCTACTGACACTTACTCCACTGTTTCTTCGGAATCTTTTCTGTCCAGACTGGTCTCGTCCACCATAACTTGTCCTCTTGCCAAGTAATCCACCTCTCTTATTGGTACTAACATCAAATAAAGAAGGGATTGAGGACTGTCCTCCCAACTGTGGCCCTGGTCCCATAATTCCTTGACTACCACCTCCTGGCCCCAATATACCTGGACTTTGATTGGTTCTGCCCTGCCCCCTCATACCTTGCCTGTTACCACCTTGCTGTCCCATAATGCCTTGTAAATTTCCTCCTTGCTGTCCAACCATGTTGCCTCCTTGTCCCATGATGCTTTGCATACTGCCTCCATGTCCCATGATGCCTTGCATACTGGATCCCTGCCCATCCAGTCCTTGCATCTGATTATTTTGGCTGAATATAGCATCTTGCATGTTACTAAGGAGACTGCTTCCTACGTCAAGTATCCCTGCTCCTGATACATTGATATTGCTACCAAGAATAGAACTCCTATTTACATCATCTCCAATGGTTGATCGTCTGCTCTGATCTTGTCCCCTGAAATCTCCTAGAAATGAACTTCTGCTTAAATTATCACTACGGCCAATATTTTCACCAAGTAAAGAGCTCCTACCACCATGACCATAGTCTCTACTCAAGTTATCATAAAAATCTTGTCGTCTGCTTTCTCTAATACTATGATCCTGACCGAGATTGTCATCCAACAAACTACGACCTACTGGTATGCTACTCTGACTCAGGAGACCGAAGCCTCCTCTAGTGTTGGTGTTAGACATGTCATCTGAAGGAAAACTTCTTCTACCCATGTTGTCATGGTAACCACTATCAGACATCAGATCTCTTGGCATGCTCCTTCTGTGGCTATCATCTCCAAAGTTATTACTCTGAAAGTTATTTCTCTCCATACCACTGTTTCCTTCCATGTTACCAAGGAGACTGGCTCTACCAACATTAATTTGTTGTTGTTGCTTCATTAAAAGAGAGTTCATCATCTGAAGCTGAGATTCACGAAAGGAAGACTGCATCTGATTGTTCTGCTTTTCTCCACCAAACTGCTGTGGGGGTGGCCTTGTGTGGCCCTGCATTCCAGGAGACACATTACGCATCCTTCCTGATGGAGACATGTGTGGCACACCAGGTGGAGACATTTGTGGCACACCAGGTGGAGAATTAAACTGACCAGGTTTCATTCCCATTGCCATTAGACTAGGGCCATCACCAAGGATACCAGCACCAGAATTCACTGGCTGAGGTCGTTGTCTTGAAAGATTGTTGCCTCCAATACTCCCTCTACCCTGAGGTCTGTTTCCTCCTCCTCCTCGTCCTTGAGGTTGACTTCTATTCATTGCTGTATTGATTGCCTGCAAAGAGATGAATACCAGAAATGTCAAGTTGGTCAAAAAACAGATTTCAAGTATTGCAATCATTTGTGAAATTAGAGTTAGGTCGCTGGATCTAACAACTCATACAAGCCCATCACCAATACGGTGTGGGTTCGCACCCGGCTTTGTAAATTACAAAAAAGGGTGCACTCAACTCACAGCCGCAAGTGATAAAGTTTACCAGTTGCTTGCCCATTGTTAGGTAATTCAACTATCTAACTCATTGAGCCACCCGGGCCCTCAATATTCTTATGTATTATTCCTACACCTTTAACTACCATGAAATAAGGCCACACACCATTGTCTTTCACTTTGTTTGTTTTTTGTTTTGTCTTTAAAATAAAATATTTTTAGTATAAGCAGCCATTTACTGATTTAGGATGGAGTGATTGTTGTTTAATGCCAAATGAGCAATATTTCATCTACATTATGGCCAGAACAAGTTATATGTATATTCGAATGAATGATAATGAAGTCCACATTGTACTAACCAACAAGCCTAGTTGGATTTTCATAGTGCCAGACCACTGAAAAAACCATTAGTGGGTAGACATGTCGCTCCACTTGGGACACATTATACTGATTCCGAAGCAACCAGTCTTTGCTCTTTCTCCTTAATGCAGAGTGGTTAGCAGTAACACAACAAATACCAATTTCATAGTCAATGGTTTGACCAGATCAGAACTCAAACCTAAGATCTACTGCATTCGAGGTGAGCATGCTACCCATTACACCATGGTGCGGGTCATTTAGGATGGAGGGTTAACGTTGGAGACATCAAAGATCATCCTGCCAAATTTCACACAGTAATTTTTCAACAATGAATTATGTTATTTTTTGCTTTATTGATTCCTGTATTTTAGTGTAGTTTGATTGCTAGCATTAATTCACTTTGTAGTGTTTTGTGTACAATTGTTGTCCTTTTCTTCTTTTATTTTTTGTCCATTATATTGTTTCAGACATATCAAACATTACTGACAACCTGTCTGACATTCGGTCAGAGAGCATGAAACTACCTGTCTGACTGGAGTTGGCACCAGAATAATATTTCAAAAACAACAATATAAACAGATAGCAAGGTCAGTTCAAAGTCATTATTTGAGTTGCACAGTCCTATTAACCAATCAAAAACCGCAACACATTGTCATTGGCAGCTGTAGACATTTAAACCATGAAGAGGTCTGCCTTGTTTATTAAGCCGCAGACATTTAAACCATGAAGAGGTCAGCCTTTTTTTTAAGCTGCAGACATTTAAACCATGAAGAGGTCAGCCTTTTTTTTTAAGCTACAGACATTTAAACCATGAAGAGGTCAGCCTTTTTTTTAAGCTGCAGACATTTAAACCATGAAGAGGTCAGCCTTTTTTTTTTAAGCTGCAGACATTTAAACCATGAAGAGGTCAGCCTTTTTTTTTAAACCGCAGACATTTAAACCATGAAGAGGTTAGCCTTTTTTTTTAAACCGCAGACATTTAAACCATGAAGAGGTTAGCCTTTTTTTTTTAGGCTGCAGACATTTAAACTATGAAGAGGTCAGCCTTTTTTTTTTAAGCCACAGACATTTAAACCATGAAGAGGTCAGCCTTTTTTTTTTAAAGTTCAATATGCAGCAGAAATTACAAATTTAAGATCAAAACGAAAGGAGACATTTTTTTGTATAAATATCTAAGAAAATAATATTTTAAAGCTTTCCATTTTCTAATGGAATTTATACTTGCAAATTTTGTAGGTACCATTTCATTAAGGGATGAATGAAGTGCTTTCCAAAGGGGAGTAACCAATAAAAACGTAGATATCAAATTTAGTGTGCATGACACATTTCTGGAATAACCTTCATCAGGTACGCTCAAAGTCTACAGACTGGAATAACCTTCATCAGGTACGCTCAAAGTCTACAGACTGGAATAACCTTCATCAGGTACGCTCAAAGTCTACAGACTGGAATAACCTTCATCAGGTACGTTCAAAGTCTACAGACTGGAATAACCTTCATCAGGTACATTCAAAGTCGACAGACTGGAAAGACAAACAATTCAGAAATCTTTGGGACCAATAAAACTGACATGCAATTTGTTTACATGTTGATAATTGGCTAAAACCTATTCAGAACTGGACATGCTTTGCTCAATATCTCACTTTAAACTTCATTTATGGACCGCTAAAGAAAAGAATGGTACCAGACTGTCATGGTGTCAGATTTTACTCAGACAGTCAGACCGATTGGGTGAAAAAACATCTCGGACCAGAGTGATTTATACCTGTCAGGACAGATGGTCCGATGTATTTCTATATGTCTGTTGCTTGCCCTTCAAGTTATGGATTTTGTGGCGACTTAATTTAACCAACAAGAAAGTCACTTTGTCACCTGAATATACAAAGATATTAACATAATATAACTTATATATTGATAATTACCTCTGCTCCTATCATAGATTGTGCAGCATTTGTTCTGTCTAAACAATCAAGACAATTCGTTCTGATAGTTCCTGTCTGAAATCTATAATACAACATAGGATAATTAGGAGATGACTATTGTATCTATAATACAACATATGATAATTAGGAGATAACTATTGTATCTATAATACAACATATGATAATTAGGAGATAACTATTGTATCTATAATACAAAATATGATAATTAGGAGATAACTATTGTATCTATAATACAAAATATGATAATTAGGAGATGACTATTGTATTTATAATACAAAATATGATAATTAGGAGATAACTATTGTATCTATAATACAAAATATGATAATTAGGAGATGACTATTGTATTTATAATACAACATATGATAATTAGGAGATGACTATTGTATCTATAATACAACATATGATAATTAGGAGATGACTATTGTATCTATAATACAACATATGATAATTAGGAGATGACTATTGTATCTATAATACAAAATATGATAATTAGGAGATGACTATTGTATTTATAATACAAAATATGATAATTAGGAGATGACTATTGTATTTATAATACAACATATGATAATTAGGAGATAACTATTGTATCTATAATACAACATATGATAATTATGAGATAACTATTGTATCTATAATACAACATATGATAATTAGGAGATAACTATTGTATCTATAATACAACATATGATAATTAGGAGATAACTATTGTATCTATAATACATCATATGATAATTAGGAGATAACTATTGTATCTATAATACATCATATGATAATTAGGAGATAACTATTGTATCTATAATACAACATATGATAATTAGGAGATAACTATTGTATCTATAATACAAAATATGTTCCCATGATTGTGATAAAATTTCAATAAATTCCATTAACTGGTACTAAAGAATATATCTGGAAATGAGCTGTTTACAGTTATTATGATGCTGATGGCATCAGACCATTTGAAGAAGTATAAAAATGTTTCTAAACACATCAAAATGTACAAATTCATTTTTTTTAAATAAATCAATACATACCTTTTGGTATCTCCATTTTCTACATAAAAGAATTCAAAATTATCTAGTTGCTTTTTTATTCTGTCCCTAAGTTTGTACAAGTTCTTTAAATTACCACCTCGACATTCAGAATGATAATCAAAATTTATCAAGGGCTTGTCTTTGCCATACATTGAAGCTTTATGATGACTCTGTGAGAAATAAAAAA
Organism: Gigantidas platifrons; assembly: GCA_002080005.1. Classification (NCBI taxonomy): domain Eukaryota; kingdom Metazoa; phylum Mollusca; class Bivalvia; order Mytilida; family Modiolidae; genus Gigantidas; species Gigantidas platifrons. The sequence goes on from MJUT01061311.1 coordinate 196,192, forward strand.
AAAACGTCTATAATCAGAAATAATAATTAGATAAATAAAGTACTGGTACAACATATCTTATACACAAATATAATGTATTTGTCACAGTACTCAGTATTGTAGCCATCAGTTTTATTAGTGGAGGAAACTGAAGTGACCATAGAAAATGCACTGTCAGAGATGCCACAAGACACTGACAAACTTTACATGAGGTTGCATTGTATAAATGCATTACATGTATTAAAATGCTTTTTGAAAAATTTGATATATATCTTTTCTGTAATAACCTTCATCAGGTACGCTCAATGCCAAAAGATTGAAAAGCCAGAGAATTTTAAAGTATTTGGGAACATGAAAACCAAAGGACCTAAACAGGATAGTCAAAATCGGGTAAGGTCATATATGTCTGAGGGAGGAGTACCTAAATTTTGTTTGAATTTGTTGAGGAACTATTTTACTAGAATGCTAAAATCAACAACATTTTCAAACTTTTTAGCATATTCAAAGGGTAGAGAAATTATGGTTTTTAGACTCCACTGTGATATTGTCCATATATAGCTTATGTATTAATTTGGTTTGAATATGTTGAGGAACTATCTTGCTAGTTATGATATACAAGCCAATTCCTACAATTCCTCAAACATCAAGCTGAAGACAACTTCATTGCAACTCAGCTCCTTAATCGAACAGTACTTTTCCTGAATAAGCATAGCTATACCTTTCTTCGTTCCCAGTAAACTAATCAGAACAGTACCTGAAATTATCAACTAAGCATCTGTTCCCCTTTCTTTCTTCCCATTAAATAATCAGAACAGTACCTGAAATGCCTGACTAAGCATATGTTCTCCTTCCTTCCTTCCTAATAAATTGATCAAAACTTGTTCTCCGTACAGTTGTTTTATCATCACTAGATGACGCTCAAAGGATGGTGCTGATGCTTCATGACCTCTTGACATTCGAACCTTATGTGAACCAACCTGAAATAAAAAAATATATACTTTTCTCACATTGTCGTTTAAGTAGAAAAAACTTAATGATTGAACCTTATTAAATTAAAATTCCTCATAAAAGCTTAAATTTTGAAATCCATGTTCAACGTCAAAAACCGTAACAGTTACATAAAAACACTTTCTGAAAATGATTTTCCAATGGAATTAATGAGAAAAAAAAAACATCAAAACAGATGAACAATAAAGGTTCTCTTTTAGCACATTGAGGCCTGTTTTTTTTGGTTTTTTTTTTTGGAAATGGGTATGGTTAACATCCCCCAAATCAATACAACATTAATTCTGTGCTAAAGATCATTGTGTTGAAAATTCAGATGGATCAGTCAACTACAGCAGTCACTGCATGGAAAGCATTGTGCCTTCTGAAATTCTGTATTCTCAAATATAAGGCCGTTGGCAACAGGTCCTCTTACCTTGTCAGATAAAATATTGAAATTATTCTGTAATAAAAGATCATTGCCATGGTCACCAGACACCAAGGTTACTTTGTAAGTTCAAATATTGAAATTATTCTGTAATAACTTCAGTAAGAAGTGTCGAAAAGGCATACCACACATGACTTTTCTCTCACAAATTATCTTCTGGAAACCACAAAAACATTAGGAAATTAAAGTACAAAAGGGGTATAACTCTGGAAAAAGGCACACGGACATCCATTACTATCGTCCCCTTTGACAAAGCGTATGATTGTATTCTATAACTCGTAGTTCTTTTGTCCATGTTTTATTCATGTTGCTGTTCTTACAAAATATAAAACAAAATAAGATTTGCTATGTACCAGCAAAAAATCTATTTCTATGTAAATCACTCGGTAGCTATAATGAAAAAAATATATATATAAAAATAAACTGTAAATTATAATCATATACATGTCTTCATGTTTACCTGTATTCCTGGCTGTTCCCAAAACAAAGGGACAGAACCTCTGGTCTGTATAAAGGATGAAATTTGACCATCAAGAAAAATTACCTGAAAGACAAAATCCAAAGGTAAAGTTAAAACATTCTACAAAAAAAAAATGCTATCGATATGTTACACTACGTGTTTCATTATACTTTATAGTTAAATGTTGATATCATTTATGATTAGGTGTTGATACTTATAGGGGAACCACCTGGGTAATATAATGATTAGTGTGATTGTCTCCTGATCGGTAGATTGTGGGATTATCTCATCAAAATGTAGCTTTTTTCCGCCATGATCTAGCTGAGACATTGTCTACTTGGCATCAAACAATAATCACTATTCATAAAGGTGTCAGAAAGTTGAAATATTCTTAAACTGATTTTTTTTATTGCTTTATTCCACTTTCATCAATATGTCATTGTGAGTATATGGTCAAAGTGGTCAAGAGATCTTTATGTCACACATACACAACTTCTGGTGAACTGATCATAAGTGTAACCTATTCCCCATTGGGTAAAGGACAATTCTTTATAGCTATTATTGACAATCAATCATCTAAGGAGAAACTTTACAAATTTAACATTGGTGTGTAAATGTAGGTTCTTCCACTGTACTAGTAAATGTCATATTTATTTGTATTCATATTTTTTTTCTTTGTGGAACAAGTAGGTAAATAAAAAGTATTATCATATATTTACTCAAGATATGTTTAATTTTGCATATGTGATAAATTCGAAATGCAACAAGTCATATCTCCCAGGGGTGTACTAACCTGATCCGTATTACATGGGGTGTAATAATGTGTGCCATATTACATGGGGTGTAATCTGGATTTTTCAAAATGGCGGCCAGAAATTTTTCATGAAATCGAATATTTAATTTTTCACAATTATTTTGTTTTTTTTGGAAAAAAATGTTCCCCCCGGAATTCACGTTTTCCGGTCCGATCAGTTTTCGTGATTACTTCATCTTTGTTTACTTCCGTCATCTGCTACTGTCATAATGGATAACGCAGAAAACAAGGAAAATGCTCACTATGCAACGAATGGTGACACTCCTTTATGAACCAAAGATTAAATCATCTTGTGTTGTTGTACAAGTGTAACTGTATAATGTATAAGGATTATGTATCTAAATACATATAATAAAAACGTAGATATAATATGACAATATTGCATCATATCCAATATCAAAATATCAAAAGCCATGGTTTCTGAAAACGATCAGCTCTCACAAATATTTAAGGAAAAACACATTGAAGTATATGATAAATAGGTTATGATATGGCATTTTTCATATCACATGCCATATCAACCCTCGACCCATATTAGCCCTCTGGCTTCGGCTAATATGGGTGTTTCGGGTTGATATGACATGTTATATGAAAAATGCCATATAATAATCCATAATTATTTTCCCACATTTGATAACAATCAGAAAGGTGATTGTTCATTATGTTGATATTGGTGGAATTAATGACCATCATTGTTTAATCTTTCTCTTCATAATTATAATCACTATTAAATCTTTGATATTTTTATAATTTAATGTATATGTTTAATATATGATAGTATCTCTACTTACTACATAGAAATCAAATTTTTATTTGCAAAAATTATGGAAATAACTTTCTGTTGTATAGATTGCTTAAGAAATAAATCATGGAAGCCAGAATGTGTTTTGAGTTTTAACATGGGTTGGCAGATATTAGTAAATTTTATCCCTCATCTTTGGCTCGGGATAAAATACTAATACTCAAAACACATTCTGGCTTCTATGATTTATTTTGATTCTAATATGTCTAAGAGTACAAATACGGTAATATACTTTGATTGGAAGACGGTAATTTATAGTTACGTTTGCAGAAAATGTCATTCACAATTTATGCTGCAAAATTCGAGCAGACGATAATTCATCAATATGTACATTTAACTGGGAAAAGTCAGTCACATGCACTGGCGCATGTGCTAATGAGATTATACCCAATCGAGAAATCGCTCGTTTATCTACAATGCGAAAGAAGGACGTCATGTTAGAATTTATAGATAGTAAGGAGAAAAATATACAAGGATTGATTGATTGATTTTGGTGTTTAATGCCACAAATATACACGGAAACACACTGAAACTTGTACAATATACATAGATTATATGTCCTGTCAAATTGATATACAATCTTGTAATTGTCACTATGTAATAAGAATTATGATATTTATATATGCAAAACAGAAAATAAATAAATAAAAATAAAAAGAAGAAAGAAAAGAATTGTTTTGTGATGCTATATATTGATATTGTTTATTTCTACCTGTTCTGTTTCAACAAAGTTGGCTACATGTCCATCATCATTAGCTCCCCTTACATTAAATCTGGTTCCTGCCCTCTCACAACTTAGACGAGATATTAGACAGGCCTTTGCCTGTCTATGAGAAGCATATATGGTCCTAATCTCTACACCTCCACAAATCACTTTGAATAACCACTGATCACAATCTATACCAAATCTTTGAAAATGTACATGTAGCATACGATTCCTGAAATTTTAAGTCATCAAAACTATTATTTCTATTGCATTGTATTACAATCATTTAATATAGATGAAAATAACTGTAACCATAAAGGTCAATAGGTCATACCCAATTACAATAAAGAGAAACTTAAAAGGAGAACGAAACCAAAATAAAAATATGACTTTTTTAATGAAAATTTTACAAGGGCTGGTGTTAAAGCACGTTTATATCTTATTGATTTTAAATTTCATAATGGATAGAAATTTAGAATTTATCTCCATTATGACGGAATTCCACAAATGATATTATTGTTTTGATGAAGTTAAGCTGAACAGGTAAATCGCAATAGAAGGATTTACATCACTGATAAGTGAGAAATGGCAGCCTCCATGTTTAGCGGGAAATTTAAAATCAATAAGATATAAACGTGCTTTAACATCAGATCTTGTAAAATTTTCATTAAAAAAGTCATATTTTCATTTTTTTATTAGTTCTAAATTCTGTAAAACCCCAAATCATCAGTTGGTTTTGTTCTCCTTTAAGATAAATGCTTTCTGAGTACAAAATGTAGGTTCAATGTGAATTTTCATCAAAAAAGCCTAATTTGAATAATTGCTATAAATCAGCTGAATAAAAAATTGAACTGAAAAACATGTGGCCCTCTTGGATAAGGGTTATGGCGTTAAAAGCATTTAAGACCACTTTCAACAATATTTCAGCTATATCGTGGTGGTTAGTTTTATTGGTGGGGAAACTGGTATACACGGAGAAAATTACAGACCTGTTGCAAGTCACTGACAAACTTTATCACATAATGTTGTATCGATTACACCTTGCCATGAGGGGATTGGACTTTAGTGGTGATAGGTACTGATTGCACAGATCATCTTGGAAAAAGGATAAGGTTGTTGGACATACATGTAACCATTCAAAGACCATTCCTATCTACCATTCAAAGACCATTCCTATCTAATTAGGTTTCATTTGGATCAATGATTTCTGAGTAGAAGATTTTTATGTGATGTTTTTTTTTTTATCAAAATAAGCCTACAAAATGTAATTCGCATAATAGGTCTAAATCAGCTAAAAGAAACATTTCACAGAAAATTCCAGAATATATGTTGAACTTTGAAATGTCATGCAGCTAATGTTTAATATTGAGCTTATTTGGACATAAGATAAAGCAGTAATTGATCAATTACCCAGTAACAAAATTTCTATTTTTAGTAATGGATGCCACCTTGGATAGAGATCAGTCTGATACACAATTCTCAAAATGGATCATCTAATGATCATTCCAGTCCAGTTTGGTTTCAATCAGATCAAATTGTTTCAGAGCATGAGATTCTAGGTTTGGTTTATGATGTTTAACACCACTTTCAGCAATATTACAGTTAAATCGTGGTGGTCAGTTTTATTGGTGCAGGAAACCGGAGTACCCGGAGAAAACCAACAACCTGTCACAAATCAATGACAACCTTCATAATGTTGTATCCAGCTTACCTCGCAATGAGCGGGGTTTGAACTCACAACTTTAGTGGTGATAGGCAATGAATGAATAGGTAGTTGTAAATCCAACTACCATACGAAAGTGCGATATTTTCAACATTTTTCAATGTAATAAAAACTTTAAACATATGTTTTGAGATGACCCAAGACACCCTTTTGAAATATTTCCAATTATGTGATGTTATTTTAAGGTCGTCTGGTGTGTGTTTACAAATATTCACACATGTTTACAAGATGGCTCGCAAGTCAAAGGAACTACCGTATTTTACGGACTATAGGTCGATGGGGACGATAGGTCGAATTGCTGCTTTTCAGCTAAATTTTTTGGGTAATACTAAGATAGGTCGAATTGCTGCTTTTCAGCTAAATTTTTTGGGTAATACTAAGATAGGTCGAAGCATTCCATAGGTCGAGGATGCTGATGACAACTTGGGTAAATATCGTCACATCGAACGGGTTTTTTTTTTTTTTTTTTTTTTTTTTACATCGGTAAACATTTGTCCTATAACGTTCTTCGGTAAGTATATGCAAGTATTAATTCAAGAATACTATTCTTATGTGTCATAAAAGAAATAATTATGAAAGTTAAATTAAATAAAATTTTGTTTTTAAACTTATGTTTGTGTGTTTTTTTATGATGAGTCCGGTTTATAAACCCAGACATCGACGACATTCAAATCAGGCCATCTGTGGGTGTCACAATAGATGGTAAACGGATGTTCATACAATAAAATAATTAAGCTGTCAAAACAATGTATCACCTTGTGCAGTTTTATTGACACCTTTAAACTGTGTTCAATTATTAGTACCCAAATTATGTGATTGTCTCGGTCCAGTAAATTTTCAATCAGCTGATCAGGATAAGTGTCGACAGAGGTTCACCTGTGTTGATTATCTCATGGTGATTATTTATTTGTTCCTAATTGACCAATTCAAGTGTAGAACTTTATAGTTTAACGAAATCGATAATTATTTTCCAGTACATTTAGTATAAAAAGCTTGTTCACCACATGTATTGTGAGATATAATATTGCAACTGCTATGTTTTACTACAACCTCGTGCGCATGCTCGTGTTCGGTACCCCTCGTGTTTGATGGAAAGCTATAGGCCTATAGCTATATTTAGATATTTTGTGATAATAATTTTATAAACGATCCACCCTGTGATTTTTTTTTCCAACAACATATATTTTTTATAGTATATAATTTTTTATTATACAATACTGATTTTCGTTAACACTTCATTTTTCAATCATTGAATATTGATTTTTTTTTCGGATGTTGAACATTTTATTCCCGGAATTGCACCCCCTGTTAGTATATTTTTATTGCTTTAATTAAAAAAAAAATAAAACACCAAGAACATCGATAATTTCAGTCTTCTTATTCAGGAAAAAAACCTACAGCAAAATAAAGATATACTGTCAACAAAATCGTCATTTTTATCGAGATTTTTTTTAGGGATTCCAGATTTTTCAACTTCATCCTTGTATAGGTCGATGTGGACGATAGGTCGAAGCCAGCGTGTTTAGGAAAAAAAATATCGACCTATCGTCCGTAAAATACGGTAAGTCATGATCAGAAATAAATAGTTGTGAATTTAAAACAAGGATGTAAAAATTTTGAAATAGTGGAGTTGTTGCATATAAGAATCTACTATTGTTCAATTTGGAAGAAATATAATGCTACCGGTGACATTAAAAACATTTCAAGAGTTGGAAGGCCAAAGAAAGTGACCCAACATGGTGAGGCTAGGTTGTGGAGGACGGTAAAAAAGAATTGACTTTCGTGGTAAGGTCTTAAGGGAAATCACCAATGATTTCAACGAAGGAGTGCTGTTCGTCTCCACACAAAGACTGTGCAGCGGTATCAGTATTTGCACAAAAACAAAATATTTAGAAGTGTCATTTGTAAAAAAAAAATGGTTGTTTCGGAAAGTTAACAAGAAGAAAAGAATATTATGGTGTCTTGAATGACGGAGATTGTCTGTTCAGCTACACTATATTCAGTGATGAATCACAGATAGTAATTGGGCAAAAGAATCATGTGTACATGTGGCGATCTTCAAACAAGGCGTACCGACCCGAATGCACGTGTTTTCCACATCATAGGAAGGAGTCAGTTATGTTCGAGTTTTTGATTGATAACATATTTGTTATGTTTGGAGGAAATGTTTTTCAACAGACAGTTGATACAACTTGTTCCTTTATTCATATGAGGCATAATTCATACAGGGATTTTTCATGAAAAACGAAATGAAGCTAGCCCGATCCTTTAATTTCACGTTCTGCTATATAGAAGATGTCCTTTCACTAAATAATTCTAGGTTTGGTGATTTCGTTGAACGCATCTATCCCATTGAGCTTGAAATAAAGGATACCAAAGATACAGATAGGTCTGCTTCATACCTTGACATACACCTCAGAATTGACAGTGAGGTTGCAGTTAAGAACAAAAGAGATCATTTCAATTTTCCCCATTGTGAACTTTACATTTATATGTAGCAACATTCCAGCAGCACCTGCATATGGAGTATATATATCCCAGTTGATACACTATTCCAGAGCTTGTGGTTCCTATCAGGATTTCCTTGATAGAGGGTTGCTGCTAACAAGAAAGCTACTAAACCACGGGTTCCTCTTGGTTAAGTTGAAGTCATTACATCGAAAGTTTTACGGTTGCCACCATGACTTTGTTGACTGCTATGGAATATCTGTGTTACAAATGACCACGGATATGTTCCACTTGTCGTAAACACTTCCCGGCCCTTTCCTCATTCATGTCTTATCACCGAGTTTGTAACTAGATTAACACGACAGGTGCCACAGGAACTGCCTACCCTTCCGGAGCATCCGAGTTCACCCCCGGTGTTTATTTGGGTTCGTGTTACTCGATCTTTAGTTTTAAGTGTATGTTTTGCAGATCGTTGTTTGTCCTTTTTCTTTTGGCCATTGTGTTGTCTGTTCTTCTTAGATTTACAGATTCTGATTACCTCTTTGGTTGATTTGATTTGATTTATTGTGCTTAATGCCACTTTCAGCAATATTTCAGCTATATCATGGCGACCAGTTTTAGTGGTGGAAGAAGCTGGAGTACCCGGAGAGGACCACCGACCATGGGCAAGCAACTGGTAAACATTATCACTTGCGGCTGCATGTCGAGTGCACCCTGTTGGGTTCGCGCCGTATTGGTGATACGCTTGTATGAGTTCTTAAGTAATCCAACTACCTAACTCATTGAGCCACCTGGGCCCTACCCCTTTGGTATCTTCAAACTCTTCTTATGATCTGTGGAAGCATTACATGGTATGGTGTTGGAACTTTGTGTAAAGTTGATGGTTGTCACTTTGCCAACAAATTTTACCGTTTCCAAGATGACAATGCCCCTGTTCACCCAGCGTGCATGATAGGAGAATTCAGGTGAAATGACACTCACAGCTTGATTTGGTCTGTTCACTCACCAGACTTAAATATTATCGAAAATGTGTGGTTTCGTATCAAGAGATCTCTTAAAAATACAGCTTATAACATAAACACTCCCTTGGAACGTTTTACTGCTATTAAGGATATATGGAGGAACCTTACTTTGTATTACATCCAGAGTTTGCATGACTCTATTTCACACAGGAATTTGGCAGTTATACATTCAAAGGGTTACCTGACTAAATATTGATATAAGTTACTTCTTTCTACTTTGTATATTTCAATTGTTCATGGAGACACAACTCAAATACGTTTACGTCAGCCATCTTCTTTTCACAAATATTTATGAGGCGGTGCTGTCTCATTTATGTCACACTTCTTATAAAAATGTAACTACTGTTTAAATTTCAGCTCATTTGGTGGGAAAAGTAACTTTATTGTCTCTGCATATATAAGTGCATCCACTTTCTGTTGAAATTTCATCAACTTCAGTCATTTTACTGTACCGGTACATAAAATGAAATATATTTTTGTCAGTCATGATCAATACACATTCATTTTTCAACCCCAAGTGCAACACTACTGCTCCCTTGATTGTATTTCACCAGTCAATATATATAACAAGTATAATCTATTTACTTTGTAAATGAAGTTTGGGTTATTTTTTGACACACCAATTTCTACATCTGCAAAAATGAAAATTCCTACAACTGTCATCTGCATGCTTTTTCTACTCACCAGAAAAATCTGTTATCTGTTTCATGTTCTTGTAGCTTTCTCTGTGCACACAATGTTAAATCCCATGGAACACCTGAGTTTGACCATGAGAAATAAAATGTTCCAGAATTCATCAACTTTTTTATTTCCTGAATCCTGTCTTCATCGCCAGGGTTATTACGTAAAGAAACAAACTGAGTTGTAGTTATTTTAAAAATGTCAGATTCACCAATTTTACCAACAGATAAACAACCAGTGACTAAAACAAGGTAAGATACACTTTCTTGTCCTGTACAATAAATAGAAACATCCATTAAATATGTAATCATACAATAAATAGAAACATCCATTAAATATGTAATCATATTTTAAATTTCATACAATAGAACTTGGATGGTTAGAATATGAAAGGATAAAGAAAATGTGTTGGACTTTTCAAGTTGTAAAGCAAAATCAGAAACTTACCTGAGCCTGTATCGGTCACCTAATTATTCATATGCAGTTTGTGTTCAATTAAGTCTTAAGAGTTTGAGAAAAATTATTACACTGTATATTCATTTTACATAGGATCTGATGGTAACCCATTAAAGCAGGATTTCAACTTTTAAAAAAGGGCATTGATTGAGGAAATCTATGTCCAAAATATTTCCACGCAACCCTTTTTTTAGCTACTGGGTTGTCATAAAGTTTTGGAGTGTGACTGGCTTCCCTCATGCTAGCAGGGGAAATAAATAGGGGAGTTGAACCTGTACTTGATAGACACTGATATGATGGCCACTTTCGATTATCTCCCTTGCCTGTGGATGTAAACAACACATCTATTAATTCCTTTGATATTCATTATTCAGAACAAATTCATGTATAGACTAAATTGTATTTAGAAATTATATAAATGTTTGTACATTTCTCATTAAATAAGAATATTAATTGTACACTACACTATGCCAGTCTACCATGCAAAAAAATTCAAATATGGTAACCAACATTGGGTTTTTAGAGATGACTATTTTTTTAAAGTATAAATAGTACAGCCATCACACAAAAAAACCTGTAAACAGCTTAATAGATCAATAATCGTACATAATCGATTTAAATGTAAAGAAAATGCATTGCTAAATAAGATTATACATTCTCTATATTGCAAACCTCAATTTTCGATAAATCTGATTTTTTCATTCGCTCTCAACTTCATCGAAAAATGTTCAATATGGTGGTAATCGATTGATAATCAGGCCTGATGCTAGCCTCCATAATCTTGATAAGTCTGAATCAGTTTTACACTTTGAAAAGGATAACTTACCCTCTCTTACAAACGTTTATAAGACGTACATTCTATATACAAAACAGATTTGGACTAACTGTATTTCCAGAATAGTTCAAGATGATCGATTTTGAACAAATTATAATCGATTGTCCTTGAAATTCAAATAACCGACAGATTTTGGATCATAATCGATGATCGGAACACCACTATAAAATAGCAAATTTTTTATGACCCATGTATTAGATGAACACTTCGCAATCACTGCATTAAAATTGGATGAAAAATAATAACTTTCAAATTTTGGCACTTTTCAGCTTCTTTGGTTTTATTTTATCTCAAAAACCGTAGCAGATAGACTAATAGAGGAAATCTGCCAACATACTACCAAATGCTATCAAAACAATACATTCAGCTAAAAAACAAATCAAAATTGGATGAAAAATAAAAATTCTATATACCTTTCAAATATGCAAAAATTTCAGAATTTGGGTCCCTTTTAGGAGATCTCCACTAGATAAACTAGCAGAGTGTATTTAAATCTATTATACCTGCATGGCCTGACTATTTACCTAATTTTACCATAATATTTGAGTATCTTAACAATTAAGCTTACCTAAGTTGAAGTGGAGGACTCCCAAGCATCCATAGGCATCCAAAATTTTAACATACTGTTTCTTTATAGTATCTGTTTCAGCATCCGCTACAAATATAAACCAATATAACAGATCAATGCTAGGGCCCGGGTGGCTCAATGAGTTACATTTGTAGGTAGTTGGATTACCTAACAACTCATACAAGCCTATCACCAATACAGCGTGGGTTAGTGCCCAGCTTTGTAAATTACAAAAAAAAGAGTGCACTCGACTCGCAGCTGCAAGTGATAAGTTTACCAGTTGCTTGCCCATGGTCGGTGGTTCTCTCTGGGTACTCCGGCTTCTTCCACCACTAAAACTGGTCACCATGATATAGTAAAAAAAAAGTTGAAATACTGCTGAAAGTGGCGATAAACACCAAAAATCAAATCAATGCTTTATATGGGATAATGGTTATACACGATGTATGTCACCAACTAGAGGCTCCCAGGAGCCTGTATAGCTCACCTGGGAATAACAACATCAGCCAATAAAACTTGATAACTTTGGTAAAAAAAAAAAAACAAATGTAGCCCTCATCATTGCAGATCCCTTCTCCAAAATAATTTGGGCAGGGGTTCCCCCTTTAATGTAAGTTATCAAAATTGCTGTAAAAAACATATATGTCAATGGTTCTCAAAATTTAGCTTTTGCTACTTCACATCATGTAATAGAGTTGCTTCCCTTGGATTATTTGAGTAACCAAAAGCAGTGAGTCAACAAAATAATGCATTTCAACAGGAATAACTCTTCACACAGTTGTCACACATTTTCAACTGTGGGAAAATGTTTTGTAGATCTTGACATGCTGAACATTTTTGCAGTTTAAACTTTCCCTCTAGATCTATCTCTAATAGTTTTTGAGATATAAGATGAAAGTATTAAAATTTAGAACATTTTGATGAAAAAAAGGGCAATAACTCCAAATTGGGTATTGGGATTTACTTCAAAATTGCGGGGTAGGTAGATCTTGACATGCTGCAAATTTTTGCAATTTAAACATAACCTTTATCTCTTATAGTTTTTGAAATATAAGACGAAAAGTATTAAAATTTTACAAATTTGATGGAAAAAAGGGCAATAACTCCAATATGGGTAATCAGATTTACTGCAAAATTACAGGGTAGGTCAATATGTTTACACTTAACATCTATCTCTTATATTTTTGAAATAAAGAACGAAAAGTATTAAAATTTTGAAAATTTGATGAAAAAAGGGCAATAACTCCAAGATGGGTAATCAGATTTTCTTCAAAATTTCAGGGTAGTTAGATCTTGTCGTGCTAATCATTTTTACCCGATGTCAGATTTCTGATATTATTAACGGTTTTTGAGTTATTACCAAAAACGCGCAATTTTACCATATGTTCTATTTTTAGTAACAGCGGCCATGTTGATCGGTGCACGGCTTCACCGGAAACATTTTTGAAACTAGACACCCTAATGATGATTCAGACAAAGTTTGGTTCCAATTGGTCAGGTAGTTTCAGAGGAGAAGATTTTTGAAAAAGTTTACGACGTACGACAGACGACGGAGGACGCCAAGTGATGGCAATAGCTCACATGACCCTTCGGGTCAGGTGAGCTAAAAACTATATGAAACTGAACAAATAAAAGGTCAGTGTTGTTTGACATTTGAAGATTTGAGCTTATACACATATTTATTGATGCAAGAGAAATGTATCCACTAGGTACATTTTGTATATATCTAAAATAATTATTTCTGTTATAAAAGAAACCTTTGCGTAGAATACAATCCACAAGAGATAGACCCATGTGAAGCTACATTTTATGTATATTTCATGGGTAAAAGTCCAATCAAATGTACCAGTTGTAACCATAATGGACGTGATGAATGATTGATTACTGATTACTGTCCAGCGAGCAGTATTTTTGCTATATTCAAGATGAGAAAAAATTCAATAATATATATTAGAGTCCCAGGAGTCTGTATTTGCTCACCTGGTTTTCAATTTGACTTCTTAAGCTTATAGAAAATGTCACAAATAATTTTGAAAGTTTCCCAACCAAAGATCCTTTAAGATCAAATTTTTTAGCAGAAAATTTTGATGAGAATTTTTTTCATAATATGCCTAATAGCTAATCGGTATAAATTTGCAGAAAAAAAAACAGAAAGATATGTTGAACTACTCAATGTCATGTAGCTGCAGTTAAAATTTGAGCTCATTTTGACTTTATAAATAAAACACCCATAGACAATGAACGAAATTATATTTTGAGTAATGGTCGTCATCTTGAATGGAGGGTATAGGCTGTCAGACTCAATTTTGCAAGGGGACCACCCAAGGACTATCCCAGCCAAATTTGGTTTAATTTGGTAATGGTGCCATGTGGAACACCAATACATGTAGGCCTAGGAGATTGTATTTTACAATATTTTCTTTATTGGCTTTTTCCATATTTCCTCATTTTTTCATTAAATTGTGTTTGCTGTCACTTGTTTTCAGCAGATAATTTCTCTGTTTTCATGTGCAATTTTATCCATTTCCATGTAATTTATATTAAATCGTATTTATTCCCCACAAAGTCCCGCTAAAAATCTGAAAATTGTGTAAGGAATTACTTAATTTCAAAACAATACAATTGCTATTGCCTAATAGAGTTGTAAATATAGGTCAAGATGCACAGTGGAATGTAAACAAACACAGGATATGCAAATTATCCACTATGGACTGTGTTTTTCTGGAAATATTTGACTTTGATTATTAAGTCAAAATGGTAGTAGTAAAATGGCACCATTTTGGCACCAATACCTATAGATATCCTTTCTTATCTGTTTAAGCAAGGATTTGTATAGTAGAAAGGATATGAATCTTGCAAGATTTAACATAGATTGTATGTAAGTATGTTCAGTGGCGAGAACAAGTGAGATTACCCATAGCGCAATTCGTTGACGATGTGCGTGCCTTGATTAATGGTGGAAATTTTCATCACTTCAACATTTTAAACGAGTATTTGCAAATATATAAAACCATAATTACAGGTATAAAGTGAAAATATTTGTCCTAAATACCAATCATTAATAAAGTATCGACTTTTTGTAGATGTACATTGTATCACCCATATTTCATCAATAATTGACATTAATCGACTTGCCCTTTTGACCTTCATAATCCCGCCTATTATGGGAGGTCAAGACTCAAATTTAAATTTCAAACTCCTCTCTTCTCTCATCATACCGAATATTGAAGCGGAGCCGTCATTTTTGTGATAAATACTTTTCAATGTACGTATAGAAGGAGTTTTTATTGAAAACAGTGCTCCCGATTTGTATTTATTAAGGATTGTTTACCATCATATTTTACATGTATACAGGTGATACAGAATTTTTTTTTAAAACTTTTCCATTGAACCTATATCTGCACCTTTCTACTATACAAATCCTAGGCTTAAGAGTCATTGTTGTCTTGATCAAAGTGAAAGTAAATCAATTATCTATTTCTGGGCTCAGTTTGCAGGCTAAATGACGTCACCGACATCTGAACTCAAGTGACAGAGCATTCCGAAATGGAGACCGATTTTAACGGACGAGAGGATAGCCACAAATATAATAATATGCACGTGCACAGGAAAATTTAAAATATTTCCATCCAAGGTTAGTGTTTGGGCAACAATTAATATAACTGGGTATTTAAAAGGATGTACTAAATGATATAGAAATAATCTGACAAAAACAAGCAAAAGATGGTGATAATTTGTTCTCGACCAATATTCGACAGTAATGTCTAATGAGATTGATTTTATGACTGCGAGTGCGAGTGAGACTGTGCCAGGCAATTATTTCCATTTCATTGACATATAACCATTTAACACACATACACAATACTGCCAATGCATTAGATTCGAACATCAGAGTGTCGGCATTGTTTCTGTTTTCAAGAATGACACTGTAAGGTGGTTCTAATTTGTGAAATAGTCTACAATTTTTGATCATCGCCATCTTCACGTCAGAGTGCTCCCCCTTATTTCCGTCTTCTTACTTCCGCTTCAGATATAACTATTAACCAGCTGAAATGTGAAATTGGGATATAGACGAAAGATCGCGTTTAAATTTTTTTTTTTTTTTTTATTTGAAATGCACAATTTTACCCCAAGGGGTTGATGGCATACAATTATACAAAAACATATATACAAAGCAGACAAAGGACAATCATTAATTAAGTACAAATTAAAAGAATAACAAGACAGACAAATTAAATTTGTAAAATCATACAGTTATAGAGTCCACTTTCTTCAGTATTAAAGACTTTTTTTTTCTTCTTTTTTTTTTATTGACCAGATGAAATGTGAAATTCTGATGTAGATGAAAGATCGCGTTTAAAATATCATATAGTTATAGCAGTGACGAAATATCTCTGGATTTCATTTGCACATTAAGAAAAGACTATGCAGTCGTGCGAAATAAAGTGAATAAACTCCCTGTGTCACACAGTGTGATGAAGACATTACTGCGTGAAATACAAAGGTACACAACTTTTATTGAGCTTTAACCGTTTGTAGATACTTGCTTTTAGTACCTTGATAGAAAATCTTAATGATTTTCAATTTTCTCAAGCCGTTCACTTTGTGCGAAATCAAACCGCGGGAAATATCAATCAGGCTTATTTCCCTTGAAAAATCTCATGTCGTGACGTTGTTCGTCTCCTTTCTGTATGTTATTGATTTCTTGTTTATGGGGACGAAGATAATCATACCTTATCTGATGTTCTCGTGGCAAGTATAATTTTTGATTGGCTAACAAGGTACTTCCAAGGCTTCATGGAAGAAGTGCGGCGACAGAAAATCAAAAATCTCTCTCGTTTATAGCTATGTGATGTCCATTTACATTGTGCACAGCAGACGACGTCTCTCACCTATTGCCTGTGCTGTGTATTTCATACGGCACAGAAAAATCAATGCCCTTTAAAACGGGATATATAACATCTCGAGACTGATAACGTATAATATCCCTTCTTTGTGTGCAATTTAAATGTTGGGTGGGTGGACATTGGTTAAATACTGTTAATAATGCTAACGTGAAAAGGTTATGTATACTAATCTAAAAATGTCGCTTATAAAAATATCGACTAAAATGAAAGAATTACCGTTTTTGCATTGGTTCTAGGATATCCTCCGGTGGGTTCGTCGTGCTTATGTGTCTGTTTTATTAAGAAATGTAAAATATCAAACAGTTATTGGCGTGTCCTGACGCGTTTTGGGATAAAACCGTGTGAAAAAAAAATCAAATTATTTTCAATTCTGACTTAAATGTCTTATCTGTCCTTTCAAATGTATCAATGTATACCAAAAAAGAGGTAGCCGTTCAGCTTTCAAAGCGGAGTTGTATTCGCGTTAAACGTCAAGCTCCTGTTTAATACAGAGGAGAGGGGGCACGAATGGCACGATCGCATATTTCTGTAAGAAAAAAAAACTCTTTACTTTGAAAACATTATTAACCTCTGGATATTGAAATTGGATTACATCGCCCCTAGTTGCAAAAATATCTTGCTCGTTTGTTTTTTTTTAATGATAAATAGATCATAATATTTATAGGTATATTCGTGTAAAAATTTGGCCCTTGTCTTAGCTAGCAAGTATAACACAATGGCAAAACGTCGAATTTATTGACGCAAAATTCTGAATAAAACCTCCTTGGCGCTGATGTTTACAAGCGATATTTAAAAAATATATTTTTCATTTATTATTAAGTCGTCTAATTATGCTGTATTTCGGTTTCGTTGCGTGGCAGGATATTTATTTTATTTTCGCACGGCATGACCTGGCCAGAATATCTATTTATTTCCAAGAAAACTTCCAGATCCTTCTCAGAATCAAATGTTCATCCTCTAAGAGATACATAGGCGGATCCCCCTAGTCCCTCCCCTTTTGAACTAGGTTATAGACTCGTAAAAACGTATTTTAAACAGAATATTTTCAGTTTCGTCCTTGTTATTTTTCTTTTTACCAAGTTTTGTAACTTTCGCTTTGAATGGGGTTCACCTACGCCTTTCCCGAAAGGTGGCGCATGTGTTCTATCAGTTATTCGATTCCAAGATGGCGGACGACGATCAACTGTGGCAGCTTTATGAAACCGGAAAAGAGGCCATATTTATTTCATGAAGCATTGTTCGTCAGATATTTTTGTATCGCTGAATTGAACATGATGTGGTGAAATTATTGACTTGAAATTCAGTAGTTGGATTTAAATTAGGATTTTATATTTATTTATATCACAATTGGTAAGTTTCGATGTAAAATCAGTACAAAATTCTACATGCAAGTTCGTCTCCATAGACCAATTTCACGTTACCGCCGCCATTATAGTTCAAAGGTCAATCGGAGTAAAAAAACGTCATTGCATTTGTAAACACATCGAGACAAATTTATTTATCGTGGTAGACCTGCAATATATCCTCCTAGCGGGTCCTTATCAATTA
>MJUT01061315.1:4969-27333 GCA_002080005.1 Gigantidas platifrons
AAAAGAGAATCTCTTAGCCATGTCTATTGTGACACACAACATAAGACACACGACATCTTGTAGATGTATAAAGCAAAGGTTTATACGTACATATTTGTATAGTCAATAAATGTACTGTTTGTAGTATAAACTGTAATAATCGTTGCTTTAGGGTGTGATGCAGAATAAACAGACATGAAGGTCAGCAATTAAAACGTCATTCGTTTGCCTTAATATGTTTTCAATACTTAACTGAGATTTTTTTGTCATATTTACTCTGATGAAATACCAAACATCAAAGTAATCTGTGTACGGAACCTGTTCGTCGGACTAAACATAACACCTATTTAATAAACGATGGTTTAATCTTTATGTTGATTATCAACATGTTTAGATGAAACAAATACAACAGACATTAAATTGTAATTAATTAACCATGATACCCACACAAACCCTCTTAAAATACACAACATTCACAAAAATCAGGAGATAGACCGGATGTTGAAGAAGAGTCGTATAATATTCGGACTACTATATGACAACATTGTCAATTTCTAAATTCCAAATTCCGTTACAGGTAAACATAGATTCACATGTTTACGATGAACACGTGGATACAGCATGTAGAGAGTAGACAATATTATTTTATGACGACAATAAGATTTCTGAAGCAAAGGTTAGGATACTCGTAATGTTTATTACAATTTTAAATTAAATACTATCGTACGAATCAAATGTCATTCAAAGATACACGACATTTTCAAGACAAATAATTAGTGCCATTAAAAAGCAAACGAAGCAACCGCTTGAATGATATCTACTTTTTGTGGTAATTTTGATTTTAGAAATAGTGTCCAGAACAAATCATAAATATGTAAATATTAACTCTTTGTAAATAATGTCATTTATTATAGGAATATACTGAGATTAAAGCTTTTTTATCCAAAGCATTTCTCCTCCATATTTTGTCACTTTTTCTAAGCTTTGTATATTCTATAAGTAGTTGCAAAAAGCACATGTCAAACTAGTACAGTAAACCATTGATGTAAAACGTAGGAGTTCCCGTACAAAGACTGCTTCATTTTTATGGCATATTCAAACTTAAAGCTGGCTCTATCAATCTGCCAAAGCAATACGTAATTCTCCATATGGTGATAAGCAAGCATACAAAGCTATAAGAAATTCTCATTTAAAATATAGGATGCTTTGCGCGTACACTATTTCTTGATGAAATATATTAAGTTAAACGGGGCAACAACTCGTTCAAATTAAGTTGGATTAAAATTCCGTAATGCTATGCAAATATCTATATGGTTTTTAAACAACCGTGGAAGTTTTAACGAATTCCAATTTAAAAAGTAGGATGAATTGCTAGTGAAAACCTTTGCGATGCACGGACGGAAAGGTGGAACACAATTATCTTCCCTAGAAAAGGGGAGAGGGAACGTAATTTTACCTGGTCTTAATTTTAATTTGATGCTACACACTATCATTTTTGTCATTTTTGCGTACTTGATAAAAGTCATTCCAGAAATGCGTCGTGGGTACTGAATGTTACATCTGTGTTTTTATTGTACATAGTATAGCACTCATATTATTTATTTGATTTTGTTAATTAGCGAAGAGTAGTAGAATGCATTGTATCAAAACATTTTTTTTTTATATATTCCAGAATTCATACCAGCAGCTCAAGCACTTGCCATAGTGACTTTACTGCTCTACATTGTGGAATTCGTTATCATGGTTACAGTGATAGTTCTGGTTCTACGAAATGTTAGTTTTGGAAATTATTGGAATCCAAAGAATATATCGTTGGTTTCATCTTTGATAACATTCTCAGCAGGTACGTTTGGGGAAAAATAATGTTTTATCTCCAATAATAAGTTTTTACCTCCTTATTCAAAATTAGAATCGTACGTAAAATGTTTAACATAACTTATCTAATGTATATTTCGTAGCAAAAGTTTGAAGATACCAAAGGGATAATCAGATGCCGGAAGTCGAAGAAAAACAGACAATATAGTATCCAAACGAAAAAAGACAAATAGACAATGATCACTAAAATACTAGCGAGGAAGCAAAATGGAATAAACATGTAGAAAATTTAATAAAAAGTGTCTCTAAACACATATGTGTTTTGCGTAAACTGAAATATAAATTAAATACACACAATTTAGAGAAATTATACTTAATTATACTTATGCATGTGAGGTCTGGGACAACTGTGGTGTCTCTAATTCGAGCAAATTGGAGAGGCTACAGTTGGAGGCAGCTAGAATTATCACCGTACTTCCAATCTTTACCAACACAGAATATCTATATAGAGAAACTGGCTGGGAGAGATTGGCAGAAAGAAGAACTAGGAGAAAGCCCCAATTATTATATAATATCCAAAACGGTAGCACACCCTCTTATTTACTCGACCTTATTCCCCCAACAATCCAAAGTACGACTATTTATCCCCTTCGAAATAGCAACAATTTTATTGTTCCATTCTGTAGACTATCTTTAACTAGAGATTCTTTTGTCCCAGCTACAGTAAGGGAATGGAAGAGCCTTAATCTTTCAGTGCGTAATTTTGACACATTATCTAAATTTAAAAAGGCAATCCGCAGTTCAATCTCAGTGCCAATTCCGAGACACTATTCTTATGGTCCTAGAAAACTATATATAATTCTAACACAGCTTCGATGCAATGCATCCTTCTTGAATTATGATTTATGTAAAGTTAAAATTTTATCAAATGCTGCCTGTAACTGTGGCGCACCATGTGAAAATTCTCACCATTTCTTTTTTGATTGTGACAAATATACAGATAATAGGGATATATTATTTAATAGTCTTAACTGGCTACCTTCTAACATTAATATTGATGTAAATCTACTGACAAAAGGAAGTGATCTTCTAACATATCAAGAAAATACAACTATTTTTAAACATGCTTTTAAATATATTAAAGACTCCAAAAGATTTACAATTGTCTAAATGATCTAAAGAACCAACACACATCTCCAAAAGTATTTATTCTCTTTTTTTTTTTTTTATTGTATATTGTCTAGACCTATGTTTTTGTATATAATCATTCTTTGTTTATTTAACTCTATGCTATTATATACATATTATATCCTTTCATTGCGCATGCTAATCCATATTGTAAATTATTGTATTCGGGAGAAGATTTCATAAGTTGGTAAAACTTGTGTCCGATCCCTATTTGTTATATTTAGCAAATAAAAATATGTTTAAACTAACTAAAATACTAAACAGAAAACTAAAGATTGAGCATCTGGAATCCCACTAAAAACCTGCGGTGAACTCTAGTGGTTCGAGGGTGTAAGCAGCTCATGTCCCACTATGTAAATCTACCGTGTTACTTTTTTCGAATATCTGATGGTAAGTCGTGAATCAGGAAAGGTCAAATTTGTGATTACGACAAAGGGAACATATCTGTGGTAATTTGTAACACATATATTCCGAAACAGTTTACCAAGTCATGGTTGCGACCTAAAAACCTTTGAAATGAAGATTTCAACTTAACAACGGGAAACAGTAGCTGCCTCATTAGCAACAAGTCTCTGTCAAGGAAATCATGATTTCGATGAACTTGATATCCTAGCAGTAGGAACATTGCGGTGTCATTGATAACAATATGTTGCCCTTGTTAATACTTGATATCCTTCATACAAATGCATTGTCTTTGATGGTAATGTGTTGTTCTTAATAAATAATCGTTAGAGAATACCGAAAGGGCAATTAAAAATGTACAATCCAGAGTAACTGGCAACATAGGGTACACAAGACGAAAAACAAAATACAACACAATATGTACACTTTACTTTCCTTGATAACAATCTTCAGTATTTTGTTGTTTTCCTTTCAGTATGTTTTACGATGATGACACTGATCGTTGTAGCAGTAAAAGGTAGAGACTATATCATAGATATACAGAAAGACGAGTTTACCATCTTTACATATCGACAGAAGGGCATCGACCTGACCGGAACTTATTCTGTTGGATGGTCGTTTGGTGTCACCATTTTGTCCACCATCGTTACCTTGATATCGTTTTCATTGTTTATATTTGAGTATAAACTCTTGCAGTCTCAGATCCCTTTATCAACTGAAGAATCATGATCTAAAATGTCATTCGTAATCTAAAATGGCATTTGAATCACATTGTCGTCATCATAGACTAAACTACAGTAATATATACTTTTGATCTGTTATCTGCATTCCACATTTCGTAATGTTCTGTAAAAACAAATTTTGGTATATGTTCCATGATATAATATGTATTACTCATATGTATGTAATGAAGCGTGATTTTACCTGATTCATACATTTCGGCTTCTGAAAATGATTTTATAAAAATGTAGAAAAATCAGGGGCGGATCCAGGATTTGTGGTTGGGTATTTCGTGTGAAAAATCACGATTTTACGCAAAAAAATCA
Source organism: Gigantidas platifrons (assembly GCA_002080005.1). Lineage (NCBI taxonomy): Eukaryota > Metazoa > Mollusca > Bivalvia > Mytilida > Modiolidae > Gigantidas > Gigantidas platifrons. Next base: position 9,400 of record MJUT01061315.1, read on the forward strand.
TATTTTTTCCAATTTTAGGGGGGCGCGCCGGGTGCCCCCCCTGAAAATGAACTGCATATTACACTGTGAACAATTGATCTGCATTACATTAATAGCAAAACTGAAAGGATGACTTACATGTACGTTGTGTAAATGGTGCACGGGGAAATTTATGAATATAAAGGCTAATAGTTCAACCTTATTAGACCCCTACGGTTCCTATAGAAGGATTATTATCTTTTACTCTGTCTGTTCGGAGTTCGGTAATTTTGTTATTACCCTTATTCGTCTGTCAGATTTATGCTACCATCTGCAACTGGAATGTGATTGGCGACTTAAGATAAACTTACATTTTAAAATGAATTAGTGCATAACGAAATGCTGGTGCAGTCAAAATATTACTTTTAAAGCTGTGGTCATTTTGATTACTTTATTTATGTTATTTACATCTCCCTCGAAATATGTCAAACTGTTGTGGACATGCATAGCTTGATAAATTTACAGTGAAGATGAAATATATCAATTCATTAATCAATAATTACCAATATTCATATGTGTACAATTTTATCGAACTGGATAATTGAATCTCTTGATATTTATTGTATAAAGAATAGGAAAATAAAACAAAATATGTATTATATTCATTAGAGACATGGGAGAGAGAAAGATGTTGTAGATTAGGAGAATTAATATTGAATCATAATGCTTCAGTTATGCTACCCTCCAGAATCTAAAGTACTTATACATGACAAACTGCACGACTAAAACGTGGACCCATTTGAGGCATTCTATGAATGATGGACGACTAACTTGTAGGGTTAAAGTTATGGGTTATGGTGTTTAACGATACTTTCAACAAATTGTCAGCGATATAGTGGCGGTCAGTTTTATTGGAGGAAATCGGAGTATCCGGAGAAAACCACCAACCAGTCGCAAGTTACTGACAAATTCTATCACATAATGTTGTATAGAGTACACCTCGCCATGAGCGTGATTCGAAATCATAACTTAAGTGATGATCGGCATTGAATGCATAGGTAGTTGTAAATCCATACGATCACGACCATGACGGTTCCTCTGAGTGACTTGTAAATTGAAATTTGTTTAACATAAAAATGAAAAAATAAGAAAAGCGTCTTTCCAAATCAATAATACAAATGTAGATTAAAACATTATTTTGACATAGATATTGGTTGTCTGTTGTTTCCTTATTATCTCGTACGATGGCCTTGTGTTCATCTAATATTCAAACGACGTTTGAGGCCATCGACTTTCTTTGATATAACAATATTATACATATGACAACTTATGTGTCATGAAGATTAAATATGTTATGTATAAAGATCAAGATTCGAGCGTTCTTTATAACAATGCTGCTCACTCAGTTATATGCGAGGGTTAACATTTTACTCACGTGTGGAAAACACTCGCATTTGATCAATCTAAACTCGTATTAGTTAGTGGAGTTTATTTTACAATGGTTTATTTTTTCTGAATTATTTTATTCTAGATATATATTAGTAATAGTGACAGCTCTTATTAATGTTTTGGATCTCAGATGGTTGTATCTCCTCTCTTTATTACTTTTATTCCTGGCATACTCTGATATTATGTTAGATACATGTAATGTACATGTCTGTATTGATCCAAGAACATAGCATTAAAGTAAAATTAAATAGAAATTAGTAAGCCATAGAATTGACGGGAATTAGTGCAATTAGTCTCGACCATTTTCATATTCTGAGCAATGTAATATGTTATGTTAATTATCTAATGGCGAAATACAACATCCAATATTTAGTTCTATGAACACGATTTTATGCTATGTACGTCGGGCTCGAAACTCTTATTAATTAAAAGTGTAATACGTTGTCTCAGTATTTATTAAGCATACGTTGTCTCAGTATTTATTAAGCATACGTTTTCTCAGTATTTATTAAGCATACGTTATCTCAGTATTTATTAAGCATATGTTGTATTAGTATTTATTAAGCATATGTTGTGTTAGTATTTATTAAGCATATGTTGTGTTAGTATTTATTAAGCATATGTTGTGTTAGTATTTATTAAGCATATGTTGTGTTAGTATTTATTAAGCATATGTTGTGTTAGTATTTATTAAGCATACGTTGTCTCAGTATTTATTAAGCATACGTTGTCTCAGTATTTATTAAGCATACGTTGTCTCAGTATTTATTAAGCATATGTTGTCTCAGTATTTATTAAGCATACGTTGTCTCAGTATTTATTAAGCATACGTTGTCTCAGTATTTATTAAGCATACGTTGTCTCATTATTTATTAAGCATACGTTGTCTCAGTATTTATTAAGCATACGTTGTCTCAGTATTTATTAAGCATACGTTGTCTCAGTATTTATTAAGCATACGTTGTCCCAGAATTTATTAAGCTTACGTTGTCTCAGTATTTATTAAGCATATGTTGTCTCAGTATTTATTAAGCATACGTTGTCTCAGTATTTATTAAGCTTACGTTGTCTCAGTATTTATTAAGCATACGTTGTCTCAGTATTTATTAAGCTTACGTTGTCTCAGTATTTATTAAGCTTATCATGACTTAGTTCTGACATTGATGTAATATTAGAAGTGTACGCTCGTTTCGTGTTCACAATGTATGCTCAATTTTGCGCCAAATGTAACATAATATTTAGATTATTGCATGGCATTTTTCATATCATACCCTTTATCAGCCCGAGGTCGTGACATTAGCACGAGAGCCGATAGGCTCAAGGGATTATATATGAACGAGGGCTGAACAAGGGTATGATATGTTTATCATATACTTCAATAGCTGCGGAACCGTAGCCCTTTATGGTCCTTTTTCTTTTTTGGCGGACCATAGGTTCCGCAGCTAATACTTCAACAGAGGAAATGACTGATATGTACCAAAATGTTAAGTCATTTTGGCTAGAATTAAATATACGTATATAGTTATAGAACAAGAAATTCATTGTTTTAATATACAAATCCAATAAATGCACGTTTTTTAAGCACTTTCAATATCATAAGAGAGAAATTGGTAATTAATAATTTTCTGTGCAAATATTTTATAAAACAGTTGAATCTGTCGTGTCTGTAACCACAGTTTTCCGGAAATGTATAAACTTCAATAAAATTACAAGGCTGCGTGAAGAGAAATAACTCCAAGACCAAACATGCCGTCCTCATACTATACATGCATTGATGGCTACCAGTTTCTTTTTTTTTTACATTTATTAGAGGATAAACGTAATTTTCCAAAATTTACTACATGCACTTATTGAACTTTTGATATTTGATATATAATTAAGAATTACGGCATAAAAATAAACATTACGTGCAAAAATACATATACAGAGTTGTTCCATTGACTTACATTCCGTTAACCTAATGGTAATCTCATACCATAATTAGTATTCCAATTATTTATGAGCCTCTATATAGCTATTATGTACGAATCGAGCACAAAACGTGATAAAAGAAACAATAAAAAGGAAGTCAACTGGGCAAAAAAATAATGACAGTCGCTCAACGACATTAAATAATACGTCTAACCACGAAGCAACTCCACTTAAAGGAATTGTGTTAAGGTTAGGATTATGGTGTTTAGCGCCACTTTCAACACTAGTTCAGTTATATAGTGGCGGTCAGTATTACTGGTGCCTTCAAATATATCATTACATATTATGAATTTCATATAATTACACAGGATTGCAAGATCGGGTGAAGTGTGTTTGTGTAATCTAGAGCTATGTCCGTTAAAATATAAAAACATGCTGAACCTTTTGTTAGGGGTATCGATATTGCTTCATTATGCTATTTATCTATTGAATTTTGGAATCGTCCTGACAGGGTGGTAGTTTTTTCGATTTTGTTTATTAATGTTTTAAAATTTGTCGAATTCCCTGTTTATGTTGATTTAAAAAAAATATATTAATATATTATCTTTTTATTTTATTTCATTACTATTTTATTTTAATTGACGAATTTCTGTTATTCATTTTTTAAAGCGATTTCGTGGAGTTCTATGAGATGTCTGTCATTTTTCTGTTTTGTTGAGTTTGCTTCGTATATTTCAAATTCCAACTTGCTTCGTAGATTTTGTTTCCGGGTTGGATTTCGCAGATGTCCTTCCGTTAACTTCGTTGATTGTGGTTTGTGCATTACAGTAACCCATGCCTTATAATACATTGATTCTATGACGAAAATAGTTTTATATTTCACGAACAATTTAAAACGTACATTTGGCATGTGGGTTGAAGAGGTCTAACCTATCACAATAATATCTTGTTTACAACACAGAGAGACAGGACAAACATCATTGCTTTTCAATATATTAAGCCGTTTTACCAAATCACCATCACGCCTCGTTAAAACTGTTTCCAAACTGTCAATTAGTTCAAGTATCTGTCAATGATGTTGGCACGTTGTACTGATGGTTGAAACTGAGTCTCTCGTCTTTTGATATATAAATAGAAAAAATCGTAGGTGTTAAAACAACAAATCTTTTGATATTATGAACCGAGTGAAATGCGTACGTTGCAGTTCGCTTAAATATTGCCAAAATCAAATCAATAATTAATCACGTTGACATTTTGCTCTAGCGGAAACTAAAGGGATTTTCAAAATATGAAATTTAATGAATAATATATTTTTGATATATCTTATTCTTGCATCTACCTATGCGTTTGTTAATCAATGATCATCTACCTATGCGTTTGTTAATCAATGATCATCTACCTATGCGTTTGTTAATCAATGATCATCTACTTATGCGTTTGTTAATCAATGATCATCTATTTTTCACACATCGGTCTGACGTAATGTTGTTGGTATTTAATCTTTCTTTTGAATGTTTTAACACGATATTAATAATTTTGTAATGTTATTAGTACATAAGTAAGTTTACATTTGGCTAACACATACTTCATCAGAAAACGTAGCAGAATGTCACGTTTTTATCCAGGTTTTAGGAAAACGTGCAAGAAGTCACATCTTCAACTGACGACAAGCTTAGTCGTCTATATCACTTACGGGGTAGGTTTCTACCAGCTACAGATGTTATTCCACCCAGACGGGTCAGTGTGGGAGCGATCCGTAGAAAGTTTCATATTGCAAACGTGCGGCATATGCGCGCATTCTACCTTTTACTTTACGACAAGAACGTCTGGAATTGATGGATCTGAGCACGATTAAGTTTGTGGTTGAATAATGGAGTCATTTGTTTTACAGTGAATCTCGGTACGCTCAGTTTATCGCACCCCAGGGGGGGGTTTGTTGTTTGTTGTGCTCTACAGCATGACTGATAAATAGTGGCAGAAGAGTGATAGTTTTGGGTGAAATCATGCTACACAGAACAAATCTAGTTTTTCTTGAAGGTAGGCACCACGTACCATATACAAACACACAATTTTATCCAGAGAAGATGTCAATTCCCTGTATCAGAATGAATCGTATGCTTCAGGAAGACAATGCTCACGTATATTATGTCTTTTCGCTTGCAGCGAAACAGATGTAATACATTGGCCTTCAAAATCACCGGATTTCACCTAAGCCCACATGGGACAAATTAACCCACCATGTCTGACAAAACCTACTTAGATCACAAACACCACCCACTCGGGCAGAAATGGGTGGAATGACATTTCACAGGCCGTAATCTTGCCCATCTTAGTCGGAATTAGACGTCTTGTCCAATCTGTCATCAACACCTATGGTTGGCAGCCAAGTCATTTACTTTTTATTGACATTTTTGGTCCTTGAAACTGATAATGATTTTCTTAATTTTACAACATTGTTCTCTCTTGTTGCATTATACTGTAACCTTTTTTTTTATCACATATTTGTACGTAACACGTACCTTTTTGCATGTGTGATAAACGAAGAAGTGCCAGATCCATAACAGTGTCCGGGGTAAATAACCGGTTATTGTGCCCTGCGTCGATGACGTCATTGTGAGCAAACATCATACAAAAATCCGATACAACAGAGATGAAGAATGTCGATACAAAACGTAAAACTGAGGGTAACATAAGGATATTCATGGATTAGTTATCAACAGTAGGAGAACACCGTAATCCTGAATATATTGGAGTCGAGGAGATGTACATGCACCTGGTAATATTTTTTTTCAACGTGCATTAAATTCAAACAGGATTACGAACCCCATTCATTGAAATGTATCGAAGCTTCCATCAGTAGATATCTCAGTGATGACTAATATTGATATTCCCGCCATCACGTCGACTATTGAGAACTATGAAAATAGAACAGTTACTCAAATTTTCGTCAGTAATAACTATGTCTAGCCAACGGTTACTAACAATAACTCTATTCAACAAACCGTTACGGATTTGGTTCCAGAATAACAATATTCCCATACTCATATATCCAGGGAAATGTGACAATAAATTTTTATGGCACAGATGATAAGAATTAGAATTCTGGTTTATATTGAAAAGTTATGTTTAATCTTGTGATAAATACAATGAATTATTTTGTTGACTTTTACATGTTATTTTTGTTGTTATTTTGATGAATAAACATAAATTCATTTATTCATTTATAATTATTTTATTTCAGTCATGGTTAAATATGTGATAAACAGAGTATAGCATAACCTTTTCCATATAGGTCCTGGTATTATCCCGTGACTCCCATATCAACCCAAGGCGATAGCTATATAATTACTATATATAATATGGGCTGACATAATTGCTTTTCAATATATTAAGCCGTTTTACCAAATCACCTTGAATATGTGTCCAAACTGTTAATAATGTCGGCACTCTGATGTATTGGTTGTTGTAACTGATTCCTACATTTTTTGAGTTAATTGTTATACAAGTACAAGAAATCGTATATAATGTTATGCTATTATGTAGAAAAACAAAACAAATTGTAGCTTTTATTGAATGACGTCTATTTATAAGACAGAATTTATAGTAAAAGAATAGATATCAAATTTAGTGCGCACAACGCGTTTCTGGAACAACCATAATCAGGTAAGATCAAGATCACAGATGCTCCACAACGCGTTTCTGGAACAACCATAATCAGGTAAGGTCAAGATCACAGATGACCCACAACGTGTTTCTGGAACAACCATAATCAGGTAAGGTCAAGATTATAGGTGACCCACAACGCGTTTCTGGAACAACCATAATCAGGTAAGATCAAGATCACAGATGACCCACAACGCATTTCTGGAACAACTATAATCATGTAAGGTCAAGATCACAGATGCTCCACAGCGCGTTTCTGGAACAACCATAATCATGTAAGGTCAAGATCACAGGTGACCCACAACGCATTTCTGGAACAACCATAATCATGTAAGGTCAAGATCACAGATGACCCACAACGCATTTCTGGAACAACTATAATCAGGTAATATCAAGATCACAGATGCTCCACAACGCGTTTCTGGAACAACCATAATCGGGTAAGATCAAGATCACAGATGACCCACAACGCATTTCTGGAACAACCATAATCAGGTAAGAACAAGATCACAGGTGACCCACAACGCGTTTCTGGAACAACCATAATCAGGTAAGGTCAAGATCACAGATGACCCACAACGCGTTTCTGGAACAACCATAATCAGGTAAGGTCAAGATCACAGGTGACCCACAACGCATTTCTGGAACAACCATAATCATGTAAGGTCAAGATCACAGGTGACCCACAACGCATTTCTGGAACAACCATAATCATGTAAGGTCAAGATCACAGATGACCCACAACGCGTTTCTGGAACAACCATAATCAGGTAAGGTCAAGATCACAGATGTCCCACAACGCATTTCTGGAACAACCATAATCAGGTAAGGTCAAGATCACAGATGACCCACAACGCATTTCTGGAACAACCATAATCAGGTAAGGTCAAGATCATAGATGACCCACAACGTGTTTCTGGAACAACCATAATCAGGTAAGATCAAGATCACAGATGACCCACAAGCAACAAACAATTCCACATTAGTATCAGAGAACAGCTTTACAAATTTGTTACTTTTCATATACATATTAAATGTATTTTATTTATTGGTAATATAGACAGAATGTTTTTGTTTTGGTTTGTTTTGCTTGTCTGTTTGTGTGTGGGGTCGTCGTGGTCGTGATCGTATGGTTGTTGGATTTACAACTGTCTTTGCAATCAGTGCCTATCACCAATAAAGTCGTGGGTTCAAACCCCGTTCATGGCGAGGCGTACTTGATACGTTGTGTGATAAAGTTTGTCAGTGACTTGCGACAGGTCGGTGATTTTCTCCGGGTACTCCGGTTTCCTCCACCAATAAAACTGACCACCACTATATAACTGATATATTGTTGAAAGTGGCGTTAAACACCATAAACCAACCAACTGTTTGTTTGTTTTTGTTGATTTGTGTGTGTGTGTGGATAATCATGAAAGAAGCAACATGAAAAATGCCATGTAATAATCTATATTTATCAGATTTCGAAAGTTACACAAATTGTTAGCAACACATTTATCATTAAGTTACTTAATTTTAAGAAAAATGTTGAAATGATATATTAGGCCATGGGCTGAGATAGCCTACCGTGCACCCTCCCACCTTCGAACCACACTATTTTTTTTTGGTCCTTTGTTATGTCCTTTTGAAGAAAACACATGTTAACATTGAATATTTTGGGATGAACTTACATTTTTGAGCCCTTTTTAACATCCTTTCCACAATTTTGCCGGATTTTCAGATTTTTTCATTCTTCACAGTTGATGAAGTCTTGTAGCTTATGAACAACTATTAGAACATACAAACTGGGGTGTGGTGGATAGCTGATTATATTATCGTTCAAATGAATAGAAGTTATTAATATTTTATGAAGTTCAGTAATCGTAGGAGGCAAACAATCTATCCCTACCCCTGATAAAATTGAGTAAAAACGAGATTTTTCACCTTTTGTTTGCAATAGACAAAATATTACACAACTTTAATGATATTTTTATAATGGATTTATTAAAACTATTACATTTATCGAAAATTGAACCAATTACATCATCAAAAAACATGTTTTGTAGTGTAGATTGCAGAAAAATGGAATATTATAATTTTTGCCGATTTTAGCTCTATTCAGCCCAAAGCGTGTAATATCTTTTTCATAATATAAATTGACAACCAAATTATACATCTGTCGTGTGAAATTATGTCATGGAGACATCTTAAAATGAAATTTGTTCTAGTACCATCCTGTATAGGACTTCTAGTGGCAAAATATTACCCCTTACCCTGCCGAAAATCGCATAATATTTTCTCATCAGTATTAGTCTGTGGGCTAGTATAACCCCCCGTACACCCCCACCTTCCATGTTAACATATTGTTTTAAGTCCTCCTATATATTCTCTTGACAAAAAAACATGTTGGCATTGACAATTTTGGGACGAATTTGCCGTTTGAGGCTAATATTTACACCCTGTCGCAGCTTTTTGAGGATTTTCAATTTTTTTCAATTTTTGTCTTTGCGAGCATTAAATGTATACTAAACAGTCTTGAAAGTATATCAATATGGTATCAAATGAAAGCTTATAGTATTAACTTTCAATTGAATACAAGATATATGCACTTTGTGGCTACCAAATTTTGTCAGACGTAAAAAACCTACCCCTCCCCCTTCCTGAAATGACAAAAAAAGACATTTTTTCCCTTAAAAGTTTAGATAAAAAAATATTTCGTACTAAACTACGATCATTTTTATGCTAAACCAAACAAATATATCACATTTAATAAATCAAGCACTAGTAATCCTTTATGAAGTGATTTTTGTGGCCAAAATACTTGAAAAATGGGATATTTTCAATTTTGCAGATTTTCACAGGATTCTGCTTATATCTTAATTTTACTAATAAAATAAAGGATACCGCATCATAATGACGGTTGATTTTTGTATCTGGGTACTATAACAATGTAAAAAGGGAATAATTATGTTCCTTCTACCTACCGATTAACAAATAAATAGCAAAATATTAGCCCTACCCCTCTAAAAAAAACACGTAAAATTTGATGAAAGTAGGTTTATTTCCTTAGAAACGTGGTCGGGCAGGGTGAAATTTTTATTTGCCCTGTAAGATCTTTCAATTCTTTATTTAAACAAATCATATGAACATCATCTAAGAGGATTTAAATTCTACCAATGTCGGAAAACATGAAAAATGGGTAATTTCTGATTTTCAGAATTTCTACAGAATATTCCTTATTGGCCAGGTTAAGCTGCTTTATGGGAATTTTTGTCCAATCAATATAGTTTTATCTGTATGCTGAATGTATTAGGATTTATTTTAAAAACCATTAACCATCATATATGCATATTATGATGCCCATTTTAGCCAAATTCTACCCCTTCCTCTACTTGAAAACTGGGACAAATATACATGATATACTCAATATTTCCATATTTCGGTTTCATTCTTCAACAAATGACCTGAAAAATGAATATTGCAAATGGCCAAACAGTATTGAAAATTGGCGAAACAGTTCTCACTAGTCTTCCTCTTCACCATCAATCAACGAGTATAAAACATCGTCGAATTCATCATCACTTTCATCGCTTTCTGTCAAACCTGCAATATTTTCCTTGACTAAAACGCCGGCCAGTTGTCGTGGAATGAAATCACCAGACACCCATTTTGGTCTTGGGACGGACGAAAGGACGGACAGACAGATGTACGGACGTACAGACAGACAGACGGAAGGACGGACAGGGGTAAAACAGTATACCCCCTCCGGTGCAGTGGATGTATAGCAAGGAGTGACAATTCTCTTTGATACTGGAATGGTTGATAGATATCACCAAATTAGCACAGTAGTACCAGCAGGAATTGTGTCCAGCACTTTTAGGCCTGCACGCGTTCACACGCTGTGATACAACGAGCGCATTTAAGGGGATTGGAAAAGTCAAGCCAATTAAGACATGATAAAAGTCACCCCAATTCCAAAGTGCTCTTGCACAAATTGGAGATTCCTGGCAAATTTCAGAGGATTTGTTTCTGCAGATGGAGGCTTTTACCTGCTTGNTGTAACTATCAGGTAGGAATTTGGAAAAGAGCCCATATTGTAAAACCAGTACCGGTATATCCGGAGCCTACTCATGACAATGTTTGGCAGTGTGTTGATGGGATGATTGAACCAAAATGGGTGTCTGGAGATTTAATTCCAAGACAACTCGCCGACGTTTTAGTCGAGGAAAATATTGCAGGTTTGACAGAAAGCGATGAAAGTGATGCTGAATTCGACGATGTTTTACGGGAGAATTGTTTTGCCAATTTTCAATACTGTTTGGCCGTTTGCAATACTCATTGTTCAGGTCATTTGTTGAAGAATGAAACTGAAATATGAAAATATTGAGTATATCATGTATATGTCCCAGTTTCCAAGTAGAGGAAGGGGTGGAAGTTGGCTAAAATGGGCATCATAATATGCAAAATGAGGGTTAATGGTTTTTAAAATAAATCCTAATACATTCAGCATACAGATAAAACTATATTGATTGGACAAAAATTCCCATAAAGCAGCTTAACCTGGCCAATAAGGAATATTCTGTAGAAATTCTTAAAATCAGAAATTACCCATTTTTCATATTTTCCGACATTGGTAGAATTTAAATCCTCTTAGATGATGTTCATATGATTTGTTTAAATAAAGAATTGAAAGATCTACAGGGCAAATAAAAATTTCACCCTGCCCGACCGTGTTTCTAAGGAAATAAACCGACTTTCATCAAATTTTACGTGTTTTTTTTTAGAGGGGCAGGGCTAATATTTTGCTATTTATTTGTTAATCAGTAGGTAGAAGGAACATAATTATTCCCTTTTTACATTGTTATAGTACCCAGATACAAAAATCAACCGTCATTATGATGCGGTATCAGTAGTATATGGGTACAGTTCAAGTAGCATTTGAGGAGGAGCGATGAGGAGCTACCGGAAGTAACGTCAAAGGAAGTGACGTCAGTCACGTGACCGGAAGCGGCCCTGATTTTTTCCTTACTACAGTACCATGGATACCCAAGGTGTGTGCAACCGGTTTCCCGTACTTNGCCACAAAAATCACTTCATAAAGGATTACTAGTGCTTGATTTATTAAATGTGATATATTTGTTTGGTTTAGCATAAAAAAAGATCGTAGTTTGTAGTTTAGTTCGAAATATTTTTTTATCTAAACTTTTAAGGGGAAAAAATGTCTTTTTTTGTAATTTAGGAAGGGAGAGGGGTAGGTTTTTCACGTCTGACAAAATTTGGTAGCCACAAAGTGTATATATCTTGTATTCAATTGAAAGTTAATACTATAAGCTTTCATTTGATACCATATTGATATACTTTCAAGACTGTTTAGTATACATTTAATGCTCGCAAAGACAAAAATTGAAAAAAATTGAAAATCCTCAAAAAGCTGCGACAGGGTGTAAATATTAGCCTCAAACGGCAAGATCGTCCCAAAATTTTCAATGCCAACATGTTTTTTCGTCAAGAGGATATATAGGAGGACTTAAAAACAATATGATAACATGGAAGGTGGGGGAGTACGGGGGGTTATGCTATATCCCACAGACTAATACTGATGAGAAAATATTATGCGATTTTCGGCAGGGTAAGGGGTAATATTTTGCCACTAGAAGTCCTATACAGGGTGGTACTAGAACACATTTTATTTTAAAATGTCTCCATGACATAATTTCACAGTACAGATGTATAATTTGGTTGTCAATTTATATTATGAAAAAGATATTACACGCTTTGGGCTGAATAGAGCTAAAATCGGCAAAAATTATAATATTCCATTTTTCTGCAATCTACACTACAAAACATGTTTTTTGATGATGTAGTGGGTTTAATTTTCCACAAATGTAATAGTTTTAATAAATTCATTACAAATATATCATCAAAGTTGTGTAATATTTTGTCTATTGAAAACAAAAGGCGAAAATCTCGTTTTTACTCAATTTTATCAGGGGTAGGGATATATTTTTTGCCTCCTACGATTACTGAACTTCATAAAATATTAATAACTTCTATTCATTTGAACGATAATATAATCAGCTATCCACCAAACCCCAGTTTTTATACTCTAATAGTTGTTCATAAGCTACAAGACCTCAGCAACAGTGAAGAATGAAAAAATCTGAAAATCCGGCAAAATTGTCGAAAGGATGTGAAAAAGGGCTCAAAAATGTAAGTTCATCCCAAAATATTCAATGTTGTCATGTTTTTTTTTCAAGAGGATATATAGGAGGACCTAAAAAAATATGTTAACATGGAAGGTGGGGGGGAGGTTATGCTAGCCCACGGACTATATATGAAAATGTTATTGATATACAAGAATGTAAATCCTTCTTTTGTCCTATAGTATATGTTGTCGTAATCAAACTTCCAAGACATAGACGAACTGAATACAAAAACAACAACGATCCAAACACAGTGTAAACAACAAATAACAAATGAGACAGAATTGGTGCATTTTATTCACTCAAGCTTTACTTGCAATGTTTTTATTTTTCCTTTCCTTTTCAAACAAGTGTTCAGAATGTTGTTATGCTATTACGCTCATGAAAGTTTTGCTTAATGTAACTCAATCCAAAAACATCAATGACGAGAATGCAATGAATCGCAAACGCAATAAGCACATCATTCAATATCATTGCAAAAATGGTAAACGAAGCGGACAATATATTTTTTTTTTTTTTTTTTTTATCAAAAACCGTTAGTTGCCAACATCAACTTCTCAAAGTCGGTAAACAAAAACAATATATCCTAAGGAAAAAGAAATATGTGTATAAATATCGGTAACTGTAACAATGTTTGATGCTTCATTGATAATGAAACATTATACAAAATAAAACCATGACAATTACTATTATCAAGACCGTCGTTAAATATTAAATTGTCCTTGGTCATCGAGATTTGTATTCTGCTTTCTTTTGATTGCTAGAATCACATTAACTGATACAATGAATGTATGAAGGGAAATAACTCCAAGAATAAACATGTCCTTCTCAAACGTAGATTGAAGTCTTCAAAAGTCAACTAACGACTTACATTCCTATAAAGATTTAAGGGGAAATGTAATATTACATATGCATGCATGTTTTGATGAAATATACATCTTCGGCAGTGATCAAAACGAACAAAGCATTACACCAAGGCATACATAAAAAGTCATTTCATGCCAATCTTATTTAGAAAGCTTAGGTACGAGCATTCTGATGTTGGAGTATTATAGTATGATCAATTTAATATTCTAATTGTTTTACATGCCTTGAAAATAATGTCTTTTCGTGTTTACACCGAAAGATAGGAAAGGAAAATATGGCTTCCTAAAACAACTAATTTTTTTTACAATACGTCCAAACCATTGAAAGTATAAATTAAGTACTACAGCCCTAAAATAAAACGATACTTTTGGTTCGTTTTTGCTCGTATCTGTAAATAAGGTTTCTGATTTTAATAACAGTAATCTCGTGACAATGTAAACATCTTTGTTTTTTCTAAAATATTTTTCAAGACAGATTTATAAAATGTATATATGACATGTGAGTTCAAGAGCTATAAACTATCACAATAATATCTTGTTAACAACACAGGAACAAAGGAAAAACATAATTGCTTTTCAATATATTAAGCCGTTTTACCAAATCACCAGGAGTGTGTCTCCTTGAAGTAGATGTGTCCAAACTGTTAATTAGTTCAAGTGTCTGTCTGTCCTAATATGTCGGCACTCTGATGTACTGGTTGTTGTAGCTGATTCCTACATTTCTTTGTGTTAACTGTTATAAAAATAGAAGGAAAGCCCTTGCAAAAATCAGAATCCGGCCAGACAAAGCAACACCAGTCAAACATGAAATACCAATTTGAGAAACCTTTAAAAAATCAGCATCCGACCAGACAAAACAACACAAGTCAAGCATAAAATACCAAATTGAGAAACCTTACAAAAATCAGCATCCGACCAGACAAAACAACACCAATCGAAAATAACATACCAAATTGAAGAACCTCTATAAAAATCTGAGTCCGACCAGAGAAAACAACACCAGTTAAAGTAAATGTAAGTACCACATCTCTAAAATAAGACGATGCTCTTGGTTCGTGTTTGCTCGTATCTGTAATAAGGTTTCTGACTCGAAAGGCCGTAATCTCGTGATGATGTAAACATCTCTGTTTTCTAAAATATGTTTTAATACAGATATATTAAATGTATATATGACATACGGGTTAAAGAGTTCTAAAGTATCACCGTTATATCGTGTTAACAACACAGAAAGACAACTTTCGAATGTATTGTTTTACCAAATCACCAGGAGTGTCTCTCCTTGAAGAGGTGTCCAAAACTGTCAATTAGTTCACATGTCTATCTGTTTATAATTTCGATACTCTGATGTAATAGTGGTTCATATTTGAACTGACGAGCGGCATATAATAAACATTTGTCCCTGGTAGAATACATATTAAATATATTTTGATTATTCAAAATATTTGTGTTTTTGTTTTGCTTTGTTTAGTTTGTTTGGCTTTTTGGGGGTTTTGTGTGTGTGGGGGGGATCTCCCTCCGAGATAATCAGGAAAGTAGTTACATTATTTGTGTGCAAGTGTTTTACAATACAGTACGATATCCACTAAATTTTTGAAAAGGCACACGAGGAATGATATTATTTCCTCTTCTAACTTACGCCTGTCGTGCACTGTATATCTCTATATCATAATGGTTTGGGTAATTACAGATTTAACCCTAAGTCATAGAAAACATTTCAAATATGGAATGCGAATTTTGTTTTGCAGCTTTTGGAGATCGCGTAGCATGTGAAATAGTAATCAGTGTAAAGATAAATGTAAAATACGATACTGAGGGAAACGTGCTCTAAACATAATACGCTTAGATTAACCAACACTAGTAAACATAAAATACCAAATTGAGCATAACAGAAATCAGAATCTGACCACAGAAAAACGAACACAAGTCAAACATAAATACCAAATTGGAGAACACCTGCAAAAATCAGAATCCGACCAGACAAAACAACACCAGTCGAACATAAAATACCAAATTCTGAAACCTTACAAAAATCAGAATTCGACCAGACAAAACAACATCAGTCGAATATAAAATACCAAATTGAGAAACCTTAACAAAAATCAGAATCCTACCAGACAAAACACCAGTCGAATATAAAATACCAAATTGTGAAACTTCTACAAAAATCAGAATCCGACCAGACAAAACCACATCAGTCGAATATAAAATACCAAATTGTGAAACCTCTACAAAAATCAGAATCCGACCAGACAAAACCACATCAGTCGAATATAAAATACCAAATTGTAAAACCTCTACAAAAATCAGAATCCGCATAGACAAAACAACATCATTCGAATATAAAATACCAAATTGAGAAACCTTAACAAAAATCAGAATCCTACCAGACAAAACACCAGTCGAATATAAAATACCAAATTGTGAAACTTCTACAAAAATCAGAATCCGACCAGACAAAACCACATCAGTCGAATATAAAATACCAAATTGTGAAACCTCTACAAAAATCAGAATCCGACCAGACAAAACCACATCAGTCGAATATAAAATACCAAATTGAGAAACCTTACAAAAATCAGAATCCGACCAGATAAAACACCAGTCGAATATAAAATACCAAATTGTGAAACCTCTACAAAAATCAGAATCCGACCAGACAAAACCACATCAGTCGAATATAAAATACCAAATTGAGAAACCTTAACAAAAATCAGAATCCGATCAGATAAAATAACACAAAATACCTAATCGAGACACCTTTCAAAGATCAGAATCCGACCAGAGAAAACAACACCAGTCGAATATAAAATACCAAATTGAGAAACCTTACAAAAATCAGAATCGATCAGATAAAATAACACAAAATACCTAATCGAGACACCTTTCAAAAATCAGAGCCCGACCAGAGAAAACAGCACCAGTCACACATAAAATACCAAAATTGAGGAGCCTCTACAAAGATCAGAATCCGATCAGAGAAAACAACACCAGTCGAATATAAAATACCAAATTGAGAAGCCTTACAAAGATCAGCATCCGACCAGATAAAACAACATCATTCGAATATAAAATACCAAATTGAGAAACCTTGCAAAAATCAGAGTCCGACCAGACAAAAGAACATCAGTTAAAATAAATTTAAGTACCACATATCTCCAATAAGACGATGCTCTTGTTTCGCTTTGTTCGTATATGTAATAAGATGTCTGACTTAATAACCGTAATCTCGTGATAATGTAATAATCTTGGTTTTCTGATATATTGTTTAAGAAAGATATATTAAATGTATACAATGTATATATATATATATATGACATACGAGTTCTAAAGTATCGCAGTTAAATCGCCGAAAAACAAATTTTCAATGTATTGATACGTTTTACGACATCACCAGGCGTGTGCCTCCTTGAATATGTGTCCAATCTGTCAATTAGTTCAAGTGTCTGTCTGTCTATAATGTCGGCACTCTGATGTAATAGTGGCTGTAATGATTCCTACGAGTTGTGTGTTGATTGTTATACAAATAGAATGAATCGTATATAATGTTTGTGTTATTATGTACAAATACAAAAATAAATCTGTAGTGTTTATTGAATGACGTCCATTCATAAAACAGAGCTTATAATAAAAACATAGATATCAAATTTAGTGCGCACAACATTTTACTAGAAAAACCTTCAAAGGGTAAGGTCAAGATCACAGATGATCGACAAACAACAAACAATTCCACATCAGTATCAGAGAACAGCTTTACAAATTTTGTTACTTTTTCATATTTGAAGTGATTGAGCGATATATAATAAACAAATTTTATCCCTGGTTGAATACATAGTAAATGTATCTTATTTATTCATAGTATAGACAAAATGATTGGGTTTTTCTTGTTTTTGTTTGTTTGTTTTTTT
>MJUT01061315.1:27342-43492 GCA_002080005.1 Gigantidas platifrons
GGGGGGGGGGGGGGGAGGGGTGTGGGTCCCATACCGCGATAATCATAAAAGTATTCACATTATATAAGGATTGATCGCATTTTTTGTTCGGTACGCGGGTTACGCAAGGGTGTGTACAATCTGATTGAGGTTATTTCGAATGAACCGAACAAATAACTATGTTTTATTATGATATTGAAAAATATATTTATTTTTTCAAAATAAGGCAAATAATCGGAACTAAATTTAAATAACCCCAAAGCTGCCTCATTTAGAGAAAATCGCCTGATGACAACGACACGCGACGCCTTGGGAACGACGTCTATTTTCAGATTCAGTACATACGAAAATAACCTCAACTTTTTAAACCAATCAAAACACGTATAAAATGACATGTGACTCTAAAATTAATTTATTTGTAAGTGTTTAACATGTAGTTTACGATATTAATCAAATTTTTGTAAAGGCAAACGACGAATGAGTTTATTGCCCTCTGCAAATACATTTACTAATTTACTCCTACCGTTATTTATATTTCTCTATATCAAAATATTTTGGGTAGTTAGAGATTTAACCCTATATCATCGGAAACATTTTAAAAATGGAATGCAAATTTTGTTTTGTAGCCTTTGGTGGTCGCTTTACACGTGAAATAGTAATCAATGTAAAGATAAATGTAAAATACCAAACTGAGGGGAACAGTGCTATAATCATGATCCTCTTAGATCAAGCAACACTAGTTGAACATGAAATACCAAATTGAGGAACCCGTGCAAAAATCAGAATCCGACCATACACAACACCACCAATCAAATATAAAATATCAAAATACTAAAATCAGAATCCGGTTAGAGAACACAACACCAGTTAAAGTAAATTTAAGTACCAAAGCTCTAAAGTAAGACGATTCTGATTGGTTCGTTTTGCACGTATTTATAATTTTATCTATGATTTTAAGAAAGATATATTAAATGTATATATGACATGCGGGTTAAAGAGTTCTAAAGTATCACAGTTATATCTTATTAACAACGCAGAATGACAATTGTCCAATGTTTTGATGCATTTTAACAAATCAGCAGGAGTGTGCCTCCTTGAAGAGGTGTCCAACCTGTCAATTAGTTCAAGTGTCTGTATGTCTATAATGATGGCAATCTGATGTAATGGTTGCTAAAACTAATTCTTGCGTTTTTTGTGTTAATTGATATAGAAATAGAAGGAATCATGTATAATGTTTATGTTATTATATAGAAAAACAAAAATAAATATGTAGTGTTTATTGAATGACGTCCATTTATGAAACTGAGTTTGTAATAAAAACACAGATATCAAATTTAGTGCGCACAACATTTTTCTAGAATAACCTTAATCGGGTAAGGTCAAGATCACAGATGATTCACAAGCAACAAACAATTCAACAGCGTTACAGATGTTATTACTTTTTTTTTATATTTGAACAGATAAGTGAGATATAATAGATAGATATCCCTGGTAGATTACATATAATTTAATTATTGCATTTATTCATAATTGTGATACATGTATTTAATTTTTGAATTGTTCCGACGGTGTGGTATTTTTTGTTTTTCATCTTGTTTCGACAACATGTTTTTTATTTTCATTTTTAGTGTGTTTTCCCCAAGATAATCATGACATTAATCACATAATCTGTGAGTGCTTGACATGAAGTACGACAGTAATCAAATGTTTATAACGGCACATGACGAATGCCCTAAGCTAAATCGTTTATTAACTTACGCCTGTTGTTAATTGCATTTCTCTATATCATAATGGTTTGGGTATTTGAAGATTTAACCTTAAGCCATCAGAAACATTTAAAAAATGGAATGCGAATTTTGTTTTGCAGCCTTTGGAGATCGCTTTGCATGTGAAATAGTAATCAACGTAAAATACCAAGCGGAGGGGAACGTGCTGTAATAATAATCCTCTTAGATTAACCAAGAAAATTAATATAAAATCCCAAACTGGGGAAGCCCTACAAAATTCAGAATCTTCTTAGACAACAGTTAAACATAAAATACCAAATTTAAGAACCCGTGCAAAAATCAGAATCCGACCATATACAACACCACCGGTCAAATATAAAATACCAAATTGAGAAACCCGTACAAAAATCAGAATCCGGTGAGAGAATACAACACCAGTTAAAGTCAATTTAAGTACCACATCCCTAAAGTAAGACGATGCTAATTGGTTCGTTTTGCAATAATATAAATATTTATAATAAGGTTTCTGACTTTAATGAATGTAATCTCGTGATAATTTAAACATCTTTGTTTTAAGAAACATATATTAAATGTCTAAATGAATGCGGGTTAAAGAGTTATAAAGTATCACAGTTATATCTTATTAACAACGCAGAATGACAATTTTTCAATGAATAAGCTTTACCAAATCAGCAGAAGTATGTCAATTAGTTCAAGTGTCTGTCTGTCTATTATGTCGACACTCTGATGTAATGGTGGTTGTGACTGATTCATACGTTTTCTGTGTTAATTGATATACAAATAGAAGAAATCGTGTATAATGGTTACGTTATTATGTAGAACAACAAAAATAAATCTGTAGTGCTTATTGAATGACGTTCATTTATAAAACAGAGTTTATAATAAAAACACAGATATCAAATTTACTGCGCATAACACGTGTCTGGAATAACCTTCATCTGGAAAGGTCAAGATCACAGATGATAGACAAACAACAAACAACTACACGTCAGAGAAAGGTCAAGATCACAGATGATAGACAAACAACAAACAACTACACGTCAGAGAAAGGTCAAGCTCACAGATGATAGACAAACAACTACACGTCAGAGAAAGGTCAAGATCACAGATGATAGACAAACAACAAACAACTACACATCAGAGAAAGGTCAAGATCACAGATGATAGACAAACAACAAACAACTACACATCAGAGAAAGGTCAAGATCACAGATGATAGACAAACAACAAACAACTACACATCAGAGAAAGAACTTGAAGATGCCAAAGGGGTAATCAGAATCCGTAAATCGAAGGACAGACAACGCTAAAAAGCAAAATGACAAACAAATACCTACAAAACATACAGATAAAACTAAGGATCGTGTAACATGAACCCCACTAAAAACCAGGCGTGACCTCAGGTGTTCCGGAAGGGTAAGTAGTTCCTGTTCTACAAGTGGCACCGTCGTTTTAATCTAGAGCACAGCTTTACACATGTTGTTACTTTTTTATATTTTAACTGATGAGCGACATATATTAAACATTTATCCATGGTAGAATACATATCACCTGTATTTCATTCATTCATAATATGGACAAAAGGTTTTTGTTTTGCTTGTTTGTTTGTGTGTGTGTGGGGGGGGGGGTCTCTCTCTCTCCCCTCCGAGATAATCATGAAAATATTCACATTATTTGTGAGTGTTTTACATGCAGTACGATATTAATAAAAAATGTTGTCACGGCACATGACGAATGAGATTATTACCCTCTGCTAAACCAACCATTTACTAACTTACGCCTGTCGTAAATTATATTTCTCTATATCATAATGGTTTGGGCAATTCCATAGTTGACCCTGAATCATCTCAAACATTTCTAAAATGGAATGCGAATTTTGTTTTGCAGCCCTTGGTGATCAATTGACACGTACAATAGTAATCAGTGTAAAGATATATGTAACATAATAAATTGAAGGAACCGGGCTAAAATTACCATAATATAATACCAAATTTAGGATCCGTTTCAAAAATCAGATTGCGGTTCTGCTTAAATCATCATATTATCTTTGACAGGTCCTTGCATAAATTTTGCTTCATACGAATATAAAATAAACTTGGCAAATACACATTAGGATGTCAATAGTCTGTTTGACTAAGTGGGCATTGAACTCAACAAATAAGTTGTCAAATTAGATTTATAATCTGAGCAGGCTCTAGCAAAGCGTATTTATAAGTAAATATGAGACTATTGTTTTACTAGCAACTAATCATCATCATTATTTCCCAAAAATTAATTAAAAAATGTGCACAGCTTGCAACATAAATCTTTTGAGAAATGAAATCACGGAATGCAATTACAATCATAAATAGGTTCAACAGTTTTTACTAATCGACTTTTGCATTATTGTTTATGCAATTTTGAAGAAAATACAGCTTCCTCACGAATATAGCTGCATATATCATCTTTCTTATTCATTGTTTAAGCAATTGTTAGATTCACGTTTTTTAGCTTTAAAACCTTTCAGTGGTTATTCTCGACAAATAAGGGATTCAAAAATCCTAATATAAATAATCGTATACCCATACCTGTTCAAGATAATAAGGGTCTGCCAGCTTACATATATCATCGCCATAAAGAAATCGGTATCGATGCAGGAGGACAGCTATCATTTATCTGACGTAAATTATTTAAATTAAAGGCCATCAGACAAAAATTTTATAACATGTTTGAAAATATTTCAGCAAGGTTCTAGTTAAGGCCATATTCGCTTTTTTATCATATTCAGTCCCAAGACATATTGCTTGCTGGTAATACTAGGGTATTTCCTATAGTTCATGATCTACTTGAATCAGCAGACATTCTCAATAGGGACTAAAATAATGTATAATCTTGGTCTAACAAGTTGTTGTATAGTTTTAATGCAAAGAAAAAGGAAACGAGGGCTATTTTGTGGCAGGTCAACAAACCGCACCACCCATCTCTAGTTATGAATAATCAGCAACTCGAAAATGACAAATACCGCAAATTTCTATATGTAACATTTTCCTACCATAACACAAACGTTCTCTCATTCCTCATGTTAACTATTCTTCATATATTCAGATTTGAGATCAGGTATATTACTTCCTGAAAAGTGTTACATATAATTTACTAGACCCTTATAACATTATGGGGGTGTAACGTGGGACCTTCATAATGTAAATCTATTAACAAATTGGAAAATATTAAGCTTAGTTTGATGCGGTTGATATAGGGTGGAGCAAAAATATTATTCATTGTCATTTGACAGTTTGAATATAATTTGAATATTACCGTTTTTATGACGGTTGCATGAATAGTTTGATCCCCAAGGAGTAATCAGAATCGAAGAATGACATACAACACAATGGCCAAAAGGAAAGGACACACAACATAATGGTCAAAAGAAAAGGACACACAACATAATGGCCAAAAGAAAAGGACACACAACATAATGGCCAAAAGAAAAGGACACACAACGATATGGCCAAAAGAAAAGGACACACAACGATATGGCCAAAAGAAAAGGACACACAACACAATGGCCAAACGAAAAGGACAAACAACACAATGGTCAAACGAAAAGGACAAACAACACAATGGCCAAACGAAAAGAACAAACAACACAATGGCCAAACGAAAAGAACAAACAACACAATGGCCAAAAGAAAAGGACACACAACGATATGGCCAAAAGAAAAGAACAAACAACACAATGGCCAAAAGAAAAGGACACACAACACAATGGCCAAAAGAAAAGGACACACAACGATATGGCCAAAAGAAAAGGACACACAACACAATGGCCAAAAGAAAAGGACACACAACGATATGGCCAAAAGAAAAGGACACACAACACAATGGCCAAACGAAAAGGACAAACAACACAATGGCCAAACGAAAAGAACAAACAACGATATGCATAAAACTAAGATCGAGTAACGCGAACCCCACTAAAAACCGGGGATGAAATCAGCTGCTCCGGAAGGATAAGCAGTTGCTGCTCCACTAGTGGCACCCGTAGTGTTAATATAATTACAAACCCGGTGATAAGTCATCAACGAGGAAAGAACCGGGAAGTGTTTACGACAAGTGGTACCCATCCGTGGTCATTTGTGACACAGATATAATATTCCATAACGGTCCAAGTCATGGTAGCGACAGCAAAGCTTTCGAAGTGATGACATCAACTTAACCAAGAGTAATTTTGGTTCAGTAACTTCCTTGTTATCAGTAATCCTCTATCAAGGAATTCCTGATAAGAACCACAAGCTCTGGAATATCGTATCAACTGAGAGTGAGATATCCATACACAGGTGCTGCTGGAATGTTGCTACATATAAATGGAAAGTTTGCAATGGGAAAATTGAAATAATCTCGTTATAAATTTCGCTAAGCAAGCTTCATAATACTCGGATAAATCATGTGACTTTCTTGAAAGTGCAACCCACACTTCCTCTTATATAATTTATTCTTTCTTGAATTATCAGCTACTGCTGCATGTTAAATAAATTGAGTATACTTAGTTAGTATTTTCAAGTTCACATATTTATGTGTTTTTGGGAGAAACATATAGACAATGCACGTATATTGTATTTATCCTGCATTGTCACAGAACCCAAAACAACTGGCTAATTGTCTAAAAAGAGCAGAAACAAGTGTCAATCTAATCGCTTTTTGACTGTGAAGTCCGTACTTATACATATACCTTTTTTTCGCCGCTCATTATGAATCACTATATCTTGGTTAGTGACGGTAAATAACAAAGAATTATCACAAGTCAATGACTGCTCAAATAGAACACTGCAAGATAAATCAAAATAGGCGTTACGCTTGTTTATTTTAATTATATTGTTATATATCTGATTTGTGGTTGTTTGAAGTGAGGATAATGTTTGTGATTCCGGAATATTTTAGGGGTCGTTCCGGAATGACTTCTGTATTATGCATGTTTCTGTATCTTCCTCTTTCGCTTTTATTGTCAACAAGAGAGCATGTAAATAAAATCATCGTTATTATATCGTCTCGATCTATTACCATCAATGGATAAAACATAGCAAATACATCACATGGTGGAGAAACCAAATTGTTTCAGTACCTGTTAATACTAATTTCCCCATATTTGTGTAGGAAAGAGTGTTTTTTTTTTACCGTTTATCATTCTTAGACACTTTGAGATATTTTTATGTTTTTGTAGAACATTTCCTAAATTTTCTGACATCAGCCAATGAGTCTTTCCCGACTAGAAAATCAAATCAAACGTTTAGACAATCTACCGAGACATTTACATTTGAGGAAACGTCCAATATTATTGACAGACAGTAAGGGGCGATATTTGGGGCATTGCTCAGTAAGAGGGGTAGACCATTCCATAATCTGGTGGGATAAAAGCGGCGCAACAACATCAGAGCGTTTACAATTTGTAAAGGACAATTTAGAACTCGCAATTGAGAGCTATGGTCCCATTGTCCTGTATGTCTGGACGGGGACGTGTGATCTCACTGTGAAGGAGGGACACTTCATACAGTTGAAGTCTAGAGACAATACTGCTGTTAACGAATTAATTGCTACATACAAAGAAATCTATTCACATGTTTCAAAATTTTCACATGTTAAATTAGTTTTTCTAGAATTGCCCCATTATTCAATTTATAACTGGAATTTCACTTGCCATCACATCACTCCAGGGATTTTCAAATATGATGATTTTAAACTGTCTGGCCAGATCGACCAAGTGAACCTTCATCCGTGAGACAAATCTAATGCTCCGGGGTCATTCCCCAAAATTTTCTGTAGACCTTGTCGTGCCGACAGAACTTCATACTCCTATGGCAACCGCTATAGCTACAAATTCAACTCGTACTACATTGACGGTATTCATCCATGTCCAACTTTAGCAAGACTGTGGTTAATTCGTATTTGTAGATGTATAATCAGTGATTGTTCCTAAAAGTTAGTTTAAAATAAACTTTTATTATTTTTGTGTATTTATGATCATTTCCGGTAGGTGAGATTTATCTTGCCAGTTCTATTTTATGTTTGTTTTCCTCGTTTCTGGAATATTTGCAATTTTTATTTCCGATCGGTGAGATTTATCTCGCCACGTTCAGTTTTTGTCATAAGTAGTAGTATAAGGAGATCAGTTTTAAACTTGCTGTAAGTAGTATAGTGGGAGTAGAAAGGATCATCGGTAGAAGTAGTATAGTTGGAGTCTTTCAGTCCCGAGCACAAATGTTTGCGTTTGGTGAGTTATAACTCGCCACATTATGAACTTAACTTTCTTTGTTCCCCTTCACGAAGATTCTTATCCATCAGTAGAACAACAGAAAGCCGCCAGTGAAAGTTTCGATTCCGTTTCGGTTTTAAGTGAAAATTTTCTCGCCAGTCATTATTTAGATGAATATTTAGACTTGCCATCTTTGAAGCCATTCCCTACTCCTTCAGCTGACAAATCCCCACCTATTTTTACCTCAACGCCTAATCACCCAATTGAAGAGACATCAATACCAGAACAAGCAGTTTCCCTTCCACAACCAACATTTCTCAACATGGATAGATTAGTAAAGTGTAAAGAATTTAATGGTTACCCTCAAGAAAATGCTAAACGTTTCTTTTCGGAATTTGAGTCGTTTGCTACTTTACATAATTTAGAATTGGATGAAAAACACCGAATTGCAGCCTTTCATTTACATCTTAAGGGTCCTGCACTTTCTTGGTTTAACTCTCTCAGCGAAGTAGCTCGGAAATCCTGGGAGACCATAAATGTACTTTTCAAAGAAAAATATGTAAATGTTATTTGGCAAAGTGCCACTGTAATAATGGAAAGCGAGCTTTTCCAAAATTTATCTTTGTCACCGGGTCAGACAATTGAGGATTATTACAGTAAAGTTGTTGAGAAGGGACAAATTCTGCAGAAACCAACACATGAATTACTAGTTAAGTTTGTAAGTGGTTTGCCCGAACGAATGGCATTTTTCGTAAGAGCAGGAAATCCCACTGATCTTTCCAGTGCATTAGCTTCTGCCAAAATGGCCGAAGCATGTGGATACCGAAAGCATGATGACACCGTGAATGCTATACGAAAGAAAGAAGATTCAAATGCTCCCGCTGAGGCCTCAAAAGATGACATGAAACAAGAAAACATAGCAAACATATCACAATATGTCTACTGTATAGTGCTATTTTCATAAGCAAGAGTGATCAGCATAGGATTAATGTCATACACATAGGGTACTAATATCAACGAGAAATACTCGTTTTGCAATCTGGAAATAAAAAGACATTATATTTCACAAACTGGCAATACTTTTATTTTCCTCTCGGTTTTGACAAGTTCTAGAAAAAAGTAGGTTAAAAAAGATACGTCACCATTAAAATCGCAATCTCATTTACAATTGCATTTTCATTTACCTAGGAGGGGTGATAAGATAAGTATTTCCTATTATTATACACTTCCATAACACAAAATATGAGAGCAGCAATTTTTGAACAATCTTTGAACTTAAAGAGCTAACACGTGTTAAGAAAATAATATGACGTCCATTATTTTGTGCATTTCCCAACAACAAATATAAGATGGCAACATCTCAAATGATATTTGAACTTTAGGCGGTAACGTAAAGTAGTGTTGACTAAACATATATCTTAATTTGTTTTTATTTCAAGGGCATGAAGTAGACTTTCTAATTATATCCTAAAATAAAGAATTAACATATGCTTAATTAAGTGGTAATACTAATCTAGGTGTAAGTTTAGCTTTGTAGTTTAATAAGCTAACGATTTATATATATATTTTTAGATGTTTATCAAAGAAACCGTATCACAAAATATATTATTTGTAATATTTGTTCAACGAATTGCTCATTTATTGCTAGAATTTATCACATGGACAATATATTTACGATTTGTTAGGTTTTGTAGACATGTTGCCGGATCTGTAGATTGTAAATCATGCTGATCCTATTTCTTAGTAGAAACTCGTGGGAAATTGACATTCGTATCGGGTTCAGTGTACACGGAAAGGGAAGTATGCCATTTCCCTAAGTCGTTCTCAGTCTCAATGCTAGAGGAAAATGGTTGTATGTTTGTGTTGTCCAATCTATAATTAGTTTAATTAGTCCACAGTTTTTGTTTTCATTTACTGTTGATCCTGAACTTCTGTATTTGCTTTAGTAACTAGTTTTGCGTGTCTCATGGCCTTACTTGTGTGTTTTACGTGAGAAATCTTTTGAAACTATTAATTAGAAATTGTACTTTACTTCAGCAATTATCGATTATATTTTATTTCTCGAAATATAATATTTAACAAAGTTGTTTGCATTTTACGTCAAAACATAATACCCCTTTGTTATCTTCAAACTCCTCATACTAATATATGATTTAAAAAAAAATCTTATAAACATTGTTTATTATGTTGTAGAGAACGTGCAAGAAACTGTGGATTTCGACCCATCATACCGATTGAACTACCTAACTCACTAACTAACTGGAGGGTTAAAAGAAATATAGACGATTATAAAAAACCATACTTCATGTTGGTTGTGGAGGTGCTTCATAGGGGATTCCCTGTTCCAAGTGCCTGAAATCCTTGGAAAATGTACAAATTACGATTTTGTTGGTTTTTCATGGTAGTTTTTCTCCGTTTTAATGACCATAATATATGACAATTGTACACAAAAATGTCGAACAGTATTTTTACTTCTTAAATTCATCATTTAATACCACGTAGTCAATATGTTTGAAATTGGCCCTCCTAGTGAAACAAAATAAGGGGAAAGTGGCCCATCCTCTTTTACCACATAACTATTAGAACAACGGTCAAATATCAGAAGACGTTTTGTTAATGGGATTATTGCATCCACGATTTATAATGAAAGAATAAACACCAAACCAACTTAATATACATGCCGTCACAAAATCGTAAGGTCAGAATTCTGTAAAATTCTTGTTTTTGTGTAATGACAGTTTTCAAAAATAATTCATTAGTACTCTGAAATATTCATATTAAAATTATTTGTCAGTTCCATACTATATTTAAAGACGTAAGAATAAGAAAAAGACATGTGTTGTAAACAGTGTTATGACAGACTAATGAATCTTTTTATTCATGTGTAATAACTTAATTATACAATTTCAGCCGATAAATTGCCAAAATATAACTTCATTTCCATTGAATGGCTTTGGCAGAAAAGTTCGGGAAATCTTGTCAGTAACTTTCATGTTTTATGACCGATCTTGTTTTCCCCGATGTTTCCAATTGTCAGACCATTAGCAACATGTTCTTACCTGTGTATATAATTAGTAATTCCGTTCTATGACAGTAATTTATGTTTAAACACTTGAAATTGCTGCTGTTTATAACTGTTTTCATTTCTTTGCTGTCAATGACCTTGATTTGGACAGGAAGTATTTTATGCGCATGAATTTCCTGCTGCTTTCACTGTGTAAAACTTGCCAGTATATAAATAGGTTTTGTGGAGTAATTTGTCAGTTCGTATTTGAATCAGCTGATTGCAGGTAAACAAACACTGTCTAATCATACACATTGGCACTTGCCTTGTATATTGTATTTATCGTTATTGCTTACACATTATCTAATATATTCATTGCATTTACAATTCCTGCTTATTATTTAATACCCTTTGAGGCCAGATTTGTAATATTTGTCCTTTGGAGTTAAACATCCAGAGTTGGATTGAGCAACTATATTTCACTGGTGGCAGCGGTCTAGATTTTCTTTCTTAAGAAAATTTATTGAATTCACAGCATATTATTTAACTTGGCAAAATTATTTTAGGTTCAGAAATTTTTAAGTACTTCATTTATTTGCACTTACCTATAAAAAAAAATGACACATCAACAACAGATGCAGTAAAGATAAAGTACAGTTGGTGAGACTTTAATAGTATAGTTATTAGTTTCAACAAGGATAAATATAAATCCAAGTTGAAGAATTCCCATTTGTCATATAATTTTTTTCTACAAGGATAAATTATAATCCAAGTAGATATTTCTATAAGTCCCTACACCCTGTGTAAATCTTTTTTCTACAAGGATAAATCATAATCTAAGTAGAATTTTTGAAAATTGATATACCGTAGGTCCCATGTAATATTATTCTACAAGGATAAAAAAAAATAATCCAAGTAGATAGTTCTTGAATAATTTAAATAGGATGCACAAGTGGCTGTTTTTAAAATCAAATCGACAAGGATAAATTTTAATCCAAGTCGAAATACCAATATTCACTGCAAAATCATTCAACAAGGATAAATCATAATCCAAGTTGAAACACATTTTGTTTAGATAAATAGGAATCATTAGGTAGATATACAGCAAAGATAAAACTAAATCTAAGCTGAAATATAAATTTAAATAATTTACTGAAACTCTTGAACTCAGTGTAGGAATTTATTTCATTCTGAAAATAACAAGTAAAATTTTACGAAATGTATAATTTGCGTAAGCGACCTACTGGATCTTTTTCCTTGGGAAGGGGAATAATGAAATCTCAATCTCCAACAAGTTTGACCAGTGTTAGTATGCCCTTTTCAGGCGGGAATAATTATGTTCATTCAAGTGGGGAGCCAGGTACTAATTTTGCTAATCCTAATAGTTCAAATAACTTACCATTAGGAATTCCCACATCTGGCTT
This sequence comes from Gigantidas platifrons, assembly GCA_002080005.1. NCBI lineage: Eukaryota > Metazoa > Mollusca > Bivalvia > Mytilida > Modiolidae > Gigantidas > Gigantidas platifrons. The sequence continues at coordinate 39,724 of MJUT01061315.1, forward strand.
TGATATGACTGAAAATATTTTTGCCCATGGTAGTCAAGGGGAGATAACTAAAATTCATGATAAGGTCCCTAGCTTTTTGCCATTCAATAGTAGTACATTTGAAGGTGACAGAGAAGTTATTAATAGTCCTATCACAAACCCTACTATAAATGAAGGTATAAATTCACACCTGCCGAGCATGGAATGGGAGATAATTATCAATCAATTTGAAAGGGAAATAATCAACAATCCATTTTCTGGTCCAATGAAGTGTTACAGTGACACAGCTCTTTTCATGCCAGCTAAATCAAAGTGCAGTGAAGATGAACACGTCATTCGAAGCATGAGACAGCAAATAGAAACCATGAGGAATGAAAACCTTCAGCTGAGAAGAAACAACCAGCAGTCTTCAAAAGCAGAAAATGAAATGATGAGGCTTAAACAAGAAATACAGAGACTCAAGAGTGAACAACAGATATTTACTGTGGATCCAATGACAGAANCTAACAGTACCAGTAATTTGAACCCATTTACAGTAACTTCAGCATCAAACTGTGTCCCCAACAGTTACAACAGTAGCTCATGTCAACAAACATTGAACAGTTCAACAGAACATAGTCCAATGACGAATTACATGTACCATCCTAAAGTACCACAGAACTTGCAAATGTCCCTACCTGGAGATCATTCGAGTATACAAACGCATCAACCTCAGATATTTAGAGTACAACAGAACTTACCAACGCATCAAACATGGTTACTACAGAGCTTTAATCCAGTCTCAGAACCTACAAGTATACACACCAGCACAGAATCGATACCAAGAATGAGCCATATGTATCAAGGACCAAATTCAACGATGAGTGGTACAGCTACATATAATGAACAAAATCAAAGGATAGGACACATGTCACAAAAACCTAGAATGAGTCAGATGTACCAACATGGCCAGATTACAGCTGAAAATAACCACCCAGAACCAACAAGAAATTCGGATAACAATGGACGCAGAAATAGAGTACACCATGGTATAATGGTAAAGAGCCCTGGTCTGCATACCTGATGCAATTTGAGCTCATAGCCGAAAACAACAACTGGACCGCTACAACAAAGGCTATGGAGCTAATAACAGCGCTAAAAGACGATGCAATGGTTTATGCGTCTTTCCTCTCCCAAGAGGTGAAGAGCTCATTTACAGCACTCAGTTTAGCTATGGCGAATAGGTTCGGAGATCACGGGTACCCTGAGATCTACAGGCAAGAGTTACATACCTTGCGCAAACAACACAAGGAGGTCATTCAAGAGTACGCGTCAAGAGTAGAAATGCTAGTACGCAAGTCCCTACCTACCATTGATACCAGGACCCATTCCACTTTGAGCGTCGAATATATGCTGAGAGGGCTCCCAGACCAAAGTATCGCCCTGGAGCTGTTGACCAAGAGAATAGACAGCATGACAGAAGTTATCCACCAAGTAACCCTTTATGAGACTTACAAAAGAGGGACGAGAGATAGACATGGCGGTAACATCAGACACCTGAATATTGACGACTGTCCTGAATCAATAGGAAGAGAAGGTGAAAATGGAGACATGCATAAAAACATTTATCATAAAATTTGTGCTAATGCGTCTGATAATCTAATTATTTTCACTTTCAACAAGTGTGGTCAACACAACATTTAATTACTTCCGTTTATTATAAAACGCAAACAACATGCTTTTTGTGTTTCAATTTAACATATAATTAACTCAATTAATTAACATAATTTATTGAAATCGATTTACTTTTCAAGCTTACCTTAACATATTTCCCAGGAATTTATTGTTTAAAATGATATCCAAACCCGTCAAACAACGATTTTATATCCGAGATTTCAGTCCTCAACATTTTCTCTCCTGTATTCCACATTCTAATCAATTTTAATTCCTATTCAGACCATAACCCTTATCTCTGTTTTTCATCGAAATTGTTTATTTTACCTTGATTTCATATATTTTGTTGTATTTCTACATTCATGTAGATATGATTGTTAGTTAATTTAATTGTTTTTGTAGTTTTAATATAACTAGTGAGGGTATAAATATTGTGTTTTGACATTGTTTATAACACGAACCCCACTAAAACCGGGGGAATATTATCAAGATAGATCTGGTACTGGAACGGAAAGAGATGTGTCGCATGACGAAACGAAACGTGTTACTCGATCTTTAGTTTTATGTGTATGTTTTGTAGATCGATGTTTGTCCTTTTTCTTTTTGCTATTGTGTTGTCTGTTCTTCGATTTACGGATTCTGATTACCCCTTTGATATCTTCAAACTCTTCTTGCAGCATTGAACCGAGATGAACAGTAGATATTGATTAGATAGACCATATCAACAAGAAACTGACAGATCCATTGTCCTTCCACCCTCTTCTCTTACTAACATAACAGTTCTCACAATAAAAAAGCGGGGTTCCTCCGTGGTTATCTTTACTTTACTGCGTTAAGAAAACCAGTGGATAACAAAGAAGCAAATTACTAAACCACACACACATAAAAACACACACACACGCGCGCGCGCGCACGCGTTTCAGTTATAAAGTGCATATATTATTTCGTTTGAAGTATATATTGTTTCATACATATGACGTGGAATATGTTTTTGACTTGTAGGTTGTGATTTTACATAATTGCAGGGTACATCTACATTAACTACGTGTATTGGACTAAAATATTTAACTTTCATATTCTGTCCATTGTGTTGTCTATCGCGGGAAACGACCATACCATATATTGTATATGGTCCAAAAATATGTAAAAATAAAAAGAAGAGAAAGAAAATACCACAAAAGAAGTAACGTTCAAATTTCAATAAAATCAGAACAAATTGATCAGTGAAATGCATACACATTTTACCTTTGTACTTTTTAATAAAACTTTTCAAATGACACTTTCCTCTTCGGATGTGTTGCTGTTGTAAGCTGCATTAAACACTTACAGGGGTGTGGAATTACCATGCCCGACTCGTCCGACTCGTACATCGAACCTTCCGGACAAGTAGATTCTCCTAGCTAGCTTGTCCGGGGACAAGTAAAAAAATAACCAGTCATAATAATTATAAAGTTTTCTGGAAGCACATGTACATTTCCTCAAACAATAATATTGTAAATATTGACGTAATATAGTCAGCTAAACATAACCAGAATTGTACAAGTTCTAAGTTGAGTAATACGACCCAATTGCAATGATAACTCTACTGCATTAACTTAACGATAACCGGGATCGCGTAGCAGGTTTTTATTTAAGTTGTCGTTTCCATGCCAGTCATATACAAATCTATTCAGTCGCGCGAAAATGGACAAATATTTGATAAAGAAGACTGGGAAAAGTAGTGAAGACAACGTACCACCTGATAAGGCTAATAAACGAAAATCACAATCAGAAAAAGACGCAGAATATAAAGGAAAGCGTCAACGGACTTTTCAGTCTAAGTGGTTAGGGGATTTCCAATGGCTACGACAGGATGATGATGGTATTTCATACTGCCATGTCTGCAGGAAACATCCCGATATTGCGGATCAGAAATCGGGAATGTTTATAGGAAAAATCGTTGACAGAAGAGATACTTTGTCCTCACACCAGTCATCTTCAAAGCATGCTGCTTGTCTGATGAAGGACTCCAATAAATCTAAACAGGTGACTGGTTTGATGGACAAAGCAATAGCCAAAGTTCACGATCATGAACTCAATCGATATGAGAAGCTGTTCAACACAGCATATGCTGTAGCTAAAAACAACAGACCATTCT
>MJUT01061315.1:50914-75922 GCA_002080005.1 Gigantidas platifrons
ATAAATTATGCATGAAATTTTAGCTAAAATATCAAAGTTTTCCATAAGATATATTTTTCTGCTGTACAATTATTTGTTTTCTAATTACACAACATGGCAGTACATGCATCTTTGTAAATGTCAAACTAAAAGTGTTACACTCCTGACATTTTTTATACATTTTTGGACGCTATTTTTTAGTGGTAGCAGATAATGTCGTAAAATTTTGCAGCAAGGTTCTATGTATCAAAGTACATATTCTGATACAAAAAGATCCAATTTAAATCATCACATATTAGAATGATAAAAGAAATGGGGTCATTTTTTTTAAACAGCCCATATGTAAGACTGTTAGTGTACTTTATTGATATTGAAACAAATGCTAAAAATAAATAATTAGCTGACATCTCTAAAGTAAAAACAAACAGTTTCTAACGGCGATAAGCCATGTACTAATTAACCGTATGTTTTGTCATGAGAGTTCATTACCTTCTGTTTAATATAAAATTTTGCAAATACACGTGTTCTCTCTAACTTCCATAATACTCGGGGAATTTATTGTTCTTCGATTAATTTATATATCCTGTGTAAGTCTTCGCTGGGATATAAATCTAGACAAAAGAATCCGTACATATAACTATTTTAATAGCTAGCTGGGAAGTAGCTGGTAAAACATAATACAATAAACCAGCATTAAACACAGCCATTATTATAAGATTGTTTGTTAATTTTGAGAAACCAATGTTCATCTTTATAATACATATACAAATTATAATCTAAGCTTAAGCTTAGATTGAGCAAACATTTGTTTTATTGAAATATATTATTTTCTTAGTTTGTTTGATTTTTTGTTTTTTGGTGACATTTGAATTTTATACGTAACGGTAATTAATAACGGAAAGTAATATATTCTTAGATCTGATAAAACATATTGTTGAATTAGAATCCAATACTTTCGTGTCGTTACCATCACACTAACAATCAGCAGCAGTTTTCTGACATTTCGTTCTGGTAATATTATAGCCTATAAATCGTTTACGGTAGATCTCTCTACTTACTAGTTTATCTTAATAACCAGTCCATTAACGATTGCTGTTCAATTGATATATATCATTTTAATTCCTATATATCATGGCTAATTTATGTATTTTGGAGAAAAATGTCTATTCTGCTTTCCATAGATATCGCAAAGAATAAAATTATTATCCATCGAGCGGAAATATATAATGCCAATACTTAATTGCGTATTGTTACGTTAACTTTCTTTTTGTTTTTAACACAAATTCATAGTCGGTATATAGAACCATTGTTAGAATAAAACCACCCTTTCCATACTTGGTCTAGACATGGGAAGGACTGTCTGATCTTTGTGATCTTTGTGACCCATATGAATTCATTTCTATGACGTTCTTCTGCGTCACGAGAGACGTATGACAAGTTTTACTTCCGTCATCTCTAAGTTCTGTTGTATACCTGTATGGTTGCGATCGGCTGCTTGCACGCTTCCCCAACAGACAAGCACATAGAGTCTTTTTGAATGTTTCTTTAAATTTTTTAGACATAAACGTATATATTATTGGATTTATACTACTATTGGCATAAGCCATTATGTAAAAAGCTTCTCGAATGTGCTTGTGATGATCGACATGTAGCTCAGGTAACACTTCAAAACCAACTAACACATTGTTGATCTGCAATGGCGCCCAACAAATGATAAAGATGACTATGACTAGAACCAACATTTTGATAACCTATGGATAGAAAAATAAATTGTTGAGCCTTACTTATAGTTATAAAACAATGTAGAGCATAGAATGTTAATGTAACACAAAATACAGAATAAAGACGAAGATATAAAATTTAGTGCGCATGACACTTTTCTGGAATAACCTTCATCAGGTAAGTATGGTAAAGTCCTTCAATACAAGTGCGGATTCAGACGATGGCGCACCCTGCGCGTGACGCATCTAATAAAAAAGAGCTGCCAATTGTTTGTTGTTAAAAATATATCATAGTAATATCTTTATAACCATTTTATCGTCTAATAACTAACTCTCAGTAGCTTATAAGGAACTTTGCCATCCCCATCAGCGCTGCCCTGAACCCGTTGATTGTGAAACCCGCTTTGCATAACATACAACCGCGCATGCAGTAGACCACCTAGGCGGTCTCACTACTGATGCTTGAGGAAATTCGTGTTATGCAAGAGTGCTTTCTTTTGTTTGACCATATCTGTATATACATGTACTGTTGTTGTGTTTTGTATCCAGTTTGTCTATTTACTGGATAATTCCTTCAACTGCGCCTTCAAATTTGATTAAACTATCTGAGTCATAAATGTGTTTCCATGTTTAATAGTATTCTTGTCGTGAATGGTGTATATTTCGTTTATGTGAAATTTCAGACAAAAACAATAACTAACTTGTTTTTTACTTTTGTTGTCATCACGTGATTTTCTAGGAACACAATATGGTGAACTCTCAGTATCAGTTGTTCCATTCGTTAATGTTAATCTGAAATGTAAGAAGAGTTTGAAGATACCAAAGGTGTAATCAGAAGCTGTATATCAAAGAACAGACAATACAATGGCCAAAAGAAAAAATACAAAAGCACAAACAATGATCTACAAATCATACACATAAAACTAAAGATGGAGTAACACGAACCCCACTAAAAACGGGGGTGACCTCAGGTGATCCGAAAGGATAAGCAGTTCCTGTTCCACTAGTGGGACCCGGGTACAAATTCGGTGATAAGTCGTGAATGTAGGATTAGGAAAGTTAAAATGTGTGATTTATTATTTACGCCTGATATAAAAACATATCGCACGAATTGTAAGAATTAGTGGACATGATACCTACGGTAACTACATGTACTCCCTTCCAAAAACAAGAAACACATTATTACAAGTTAAAACAAAGATGAGAATAATCAGAATTTTGACGAAGAAATCCTAAATTTGGCTAAGAATGGATTTTATGTCGTCAAGTTCACCTATGTACAAATCCTTCCCTATTAAAACCACCTAAACATAATTCGAGCTTTCATTCATGGTGTGATTGTAGAGAATTACTCTTTAATTTTAGAATAATTAGTCCCAATCATCGAACTATATTTGTCTAATTAATATTTTAACAACACGGTTTCTTTTATATATAAAGGTCGGTATTGATTGATAATTATTAAATAAAAAAGAAAGAATGATTATAGTCCTAGTATACATCGCTGATATAGATCTATTAAAATGTAAGTCATATTATGAAAATAAAACAACAACAAAAATAACATTAGTGCGCACAACGAGTTTCTGGGGTAATCTTCATCAGGTGCGCTTAAAATCGAAAGATTACAAAAGCCAAATAATTTAAAAGTTTTCGGAGCAATAAAACCAAAAGGGAATAAAACAGGATAGCCAACATTGGCTAAGGTCACATATGTATGAGGGAGGAGAGAGAGGATAGCCAACATTGGCTAAGGTCACATATGTATGAGGGAGGAGAGAGAACCTTAGTTACAATAAATTTATATCTATTTATATGTTTTTCAATTTTCATTTCAGTTGCTAACTGACAATTAGAAAAAAAATGCGAAGACAAATAATACTAAATACCTGCTATGCTGCCCTTGCTGTAGAGATGTTATGTGCCATAATTCTAGGCATATGTTGACATAAGCAAACGTCATCACAATGACAGGTACCAGTAGCATAATATACATCATATATATCTCGTACGTCACCGACATGGCATACGAGTTCCAGGTCTTCCTACACCATGTAGCTTTTCGTCGCATTCCTACCACTGAATATTGCTGAAATGAAAGTATACATTGTATTCTAACATGACCTCCTTCTTTCTCTATGTTAACAAGCGAGCGAGTTATCCATTCGGTATAATCTCATTAGCACATGCGCCGGTGAATCTGACTGACTTTTCCATTGGCAGCATAAATTGTGTGCGACATTTTCCGCAAACGTAAATATAAATTAACGTCTTCCAATCAAAGTATACTACCGTATTTGTACTCTTAGACATATCAGAATCGAAATAAATCATGGAAGTCAGGGTGTGTTTTGAGTTTTAGCATGGATTGATGGATATTAGTAAATTTTATCCCTCGCTACTGGCTCGGGATAAAATACTAATATCCGCCAATCCAAGTTAAAACTCCCAACACATTCTGGCTTCCATGATTATTTCTTAATTATATCATTGATCAATTGAAATCGTGGGTAAAATGTTAATTCTAACAGAACCTCCTTCTTTCGATTTGTTAACAAACGTGTGAGTTATCCATTCGGTATAATCTCATTAGCACATGCGCCGGTGAATGTGACTGACTTTTCCATTGGCAGCATAAATTGTGTGCGACATTTTCCGCAAACGTAAATATAAATTATCGTCTTCCAATCAAAGTATACTACCATATTTGTACTCTTAGACATATCAGAATCGAAATAAATCATGGAAGCCAGAATGTGTTTTGAGTTTTAACATGGATTGACGGATATTAGTAAATTTTATCCCTCGCTTCTGGCTCGGGATAAAATACTAATATCCGCCAATCCATGTTAAAATTCTCAACACATTCTGGCTTCCATGATTTATTTCTTAAATATAAATAAACAGCTAAATGGTAAATGGATTTCACACATATTGAATACGAAAATAATTTCATACTTACTCTGCCATATATAATAGGACATGCTAAAACGAGTGATGCTACCCAAAGGACACCAATCACTTTCTTGGCTCTGCCCACAGTGCAAACATACTTTGCTTTAACTGGGTGCAGTATAGCATAATATCTGAAAAAAAAAGGAAAATAGACTAAATAATATTCTTAGTGTGATTCGCGTTTTATTTGGTACATTGCTTGTCCTTTCGTCTTTTTACGTTTGGCCATAGTATCCGTCGATATACTGCTTGTGGATACTCTTTTGATATCTTCTGTCTTTACTACCTTCAAAAACTTTTTTATCATTTTAACAATTGACAATAGTTTTCCGAATCAATAAAATAAAACATATGCAAAATAATATTCTTGAAAGTAAACAGTGACTTAATTTAAACAATGTTTGTGCTCTTGCGGGTTTGTTTCTATTATCTTTAATATGAAACAGGCACCGCCTGAATAGCTCGCGAAATCGGTATCAATCGTGACTACTCGGCAATATCCGTTACACTAGGCGTAGCGAGAATGGCCGAGCAGCAACGATTGGACCGGATGCTCTCCGATACCTTTCGTAAGTTCTCAAGGGTTCTCGAAAAGCTGTAACCTGGATGTGTTGAAACTTTTTCATAGGCATAGTGTATGGGTGATAAGGATTTCTGTGTTAATCAAAATCAATGTTATTCTAGTCAAAGTAAATGGTATTCGTCATTATTCCTTTATTGATTTAATTTTACCATGCTTCAGTCATAAATAGCTCGCTTCACGAGCCTATTATTAAGTAAAGTAGTGTACACCAGACTCGTTGGTTAGCCAGTTAATAACTTCACATGGGGCAAAAATGGCGACAAACAAAATATACAAAAAGGTAAGTACATATGTACTTAACTGGGTTTGTTTACTAATACGGGATTGCACTGGTGTATTGGTAAATGCGGTCGAGCTGCTATAATAACAATGACCGTTTACCGATGATGTTTAATTTCGTGTCCAGATCACTTATAGGTATTCTTTACTTCCATCTCACATCGAATAAGTTTACTAGGTACTTATCGACGTCTGTAGTTTTTTCCCTCCCGGTATTCTCGCGTGAAGCACAATTAAGGCAAGAATTTAATCAAATAATCAATATTTAAAAAAAATAATTCGGCTAATTTGAACTGAGAAAGTAAACGGTAATGGTTATCTCAACTATGATCAATTGCAAACTACTCCTTTGCCAAACCTCGAACTCAAAATAAAAATTTAAAAAAAACACGGTTCAACCTGATATACTGGATTATATAATACACACATTATGGCGTAGCTAAACCGGTTAATGACATTACAACTCCCCATGTTGAACTAATTAGACACTACTCATTCCTCATTTAGAACTTATAAGTATGGCTATAATTACAAATAACCCTGAAATAGCAGGTATAAAATTAAACGATTCAAAGTTTTTATTAAATCAATAAATACGATGATCACTTCTATTTTGGTACTGAATAATAATTCAAAATCGCTTGATCATAAATTGTTCATGTATAATGAATTTTCTGAATGTGTCGAATGGAGAATTAATCTTGAGAATACAGAGCGATTTAGCTTGGTTCATGGTGGTGTTGCTATGGGCAACTCCTGCCAGATAAACATTTATCATGGAACCTTTCTGGAACATCTAAATTATTAGATATTCATGAAATTTGTCCTAATCAGAAAACACACTACGTAATTGTAATGATAAATGAAAATAAGGTAAACACAACATAAAGTGTGGACGTTTACAGAACTTGCATACAATTGTATAATTACTGTTATAAAGGCTCTCTCGATTCCAGTGCTAGTTCAATTGTCCTACTGTTTTACTGATCTCTCCAGACTCAGGCTCTCTCGATTCCAGTGCTAGTTCAATTGTCCTACTGTTTTACTGATCTCTCCAGACTCAGGCTCTCTCGATTCCAGTGCTAGTTCAATTGTCCTACTGTTTTACTGATCTCTCCAGACTCAGGCTCTCTCGATTCCAGTGCTAGTTCAATTGTCCTACTGTTTTACTGATCTCTCCAGACTCAGGCTCTCTCGATTCCAGTGCTAGTTCAATTGTCCTACTGTTTTACTGATCTCTCCAGACTCAGTTAATAAAGATATTCAAGAAAAATCTGAAGATATCAAAGGGGTAATGACAGGCTGTAAATCTAAGATATCAAAGGGGTAATGACAGGCTGTAAATCATAGGGCAGACACACAAAATAACGGCCAAAAGGACAAACAACAATCTATAAAACATTACACAGAAGACTTTAGATCGAGCAACAAGAACTCTACTAAAAACCGGGGGAACTCATGTGCTCCGGGAGGGTAAGTCTTTACTGTTCCACATAATTTCACAAGATTTGAAAATTTTCAAAAAATTTCAAAATTTTAATATTTAAGTAATAATATTGAAAAATGATAGAGCAATTATAGCCTACCATTTCTGTCAATACATGGATTTATAGATCTAAAAATATATATTTATATGTCTATAAATCCATGTATTGACCTCAATGGAAGGCTATGTTTGTATAATATACACTCAACAATATTGTAGTCATTTTGCAATATACATATTATGGGTATGTGTACTTAAGGTGGTCTTGAATTTCTGAATATTTCTTGAATATGTTATTGATATTAAAAAGGCACCAATGTTATATACGTTTTCTGTGAACAGGACTTAAATAAATTGGTAATATTTGGGGTTCATATTTAATCTAATTAATAAAAAGTAAAAGCATAATTCAGAAGTTTTAAGAAATCGGAATATTTCCAAAATCCAGTCGTAAAATCGTACAGAATCAAAATCCATTACCCTAACATACATGTACACGACACGACTGCTCACTTTCATGTCGTGATACAGATATTTTAATACAAAGTGAGGGTTCAGCTAGTTTTATGGGCCACCCCACCACCTTTAGTGACATGATTCGGTAATGAAAGTGTTTTCCGCATAAAAAGTTAAATACATTCGAATTGATAAAAACAATTTTCGATTGGTCCAGAATCATATTCGATTTTGGTGCTTCCAAAAACATCTAAATTATTTGACTCTCCATTCTTTCGACTTTTCGAGCGTACCTAACGCATATTGTTTCAGAAACTCGTCGTGTGCACATTAATTTAGACATCTACGTTTATATTCTCAGGCCATTGTGAAAGCGTATACTTTAAATTATTTGGCTTTCCAATTTATAGATTTTGAGCACAACCTGATGACGGTTATTCCTGAAACGCGTCGTGCTGCGGACAGAATGTGATATCTACATCACTTGTATTAACGTAGACAGAATGTGATATCTACATCACTTGTATTAACGTAGACAGAATGTGATATCTACATCACTTGTATTAACGTAGACAGAATGTGATATCTACCTCACTTGTATTAACGTAGACAGAATGTGATATCTACATCACTTGTATTAACGTAGACAGAATGTGATATCTACATCACTTGTATTAGCGTAGACAAAAGTATATTAAGGTTCCGCTAAGGTCAAAATTTGTCGTCTGAGATGCATTTATAAAATTTATCATTTGTGTTCTTATTGCTTAATATGCAGACTTGAAATTTAGTCTATGCATAGAAAACCACTCAAAGTTTACTTTGCTTCAATTGGTGTTCTCACCTTACAACTTCCAAATACACTATTTTGATTCAAAATACGAAAAATATACTTTTCAATGACCAATTTTTTCAAAAAAAATCTAGCTCTCATATGGAAGAGTTGTCAGTCATTTCAATATATGAGTTTCAACCCCAAAGATCATATGTAGTGCAAGCTAGCATTTAAAACTTATTTCTGTTAAGCCTTTTGTCCAAAAATGTCAAGTGTTTGCAATCTTACAACACGGGATGGACGCCGCCATTTTGCAAATTGTAGGGGACTCGAACTTATGTGATTTTTGAGAATATGGCAGTTCTGATCTTCCTTTCGTCTATGTTATATGAAAATATATTCATTTAGGAGTATGTATTTTACAATGACACCAAGCCTAGTTACCATTAACAATGTTTAATAATCAGCTGAATCTTCGTACCCCTCCAATCTTTGAAATCGAAGGTAGAAGTGTAAATTAATCCGCATTTGTGTATTATGAAAATAACGTTAAATGTTTAATAAACGTATGTAAAATAAGATTTTACAATGTTACACGCAATTAGTATTACATAAATTGCATTTCTGGCAGGAATTTGTCTTGTTNATATGAAAATATATTCATTTAGGAGTATGTATTTTACAATGACACCAAGCCTAGTTACCATTAACAATGTTTAATAATCAGCTGAATCTTCGTACCCCTCCAATCTTTGAAATTGAAGGTAGAAGTGTAAATTAATCCGCATTTGTGTATTATGAAAATAACGTTAAATGTTTAATAAACGTATGTAAAGTAAGATTTTACAATGTTACACGCAATTAGTATTACATAAATTGCATTTCTGGCAGGAATTTGTCTTGTTTCGTAACAGTTTTTGCAATACGAAAATATTATCTATTTCAGATATATTACTTCCGGTTTGGGGAAAGCGGCTGATCTTTGATCAAGACGATGTAAACAGTAAAAAAAATGAGTTTTGTGGACAATCAGTAAATATTTATTTGTAAGTATCTGTGTCAATACATATTTATTGCTTTGATATGAATGATTAACACGACTGATTAACTGATTTATACGCCCTGATCGAGTAATTTATCGGTTGTGCTTGTGAATGATATGCTGACAACACGACAGAACACGTGTTATGTACGGTAAATATTTCTTGCTTAATACTCATTAAAAACACAAATCCAGGAATTTGAAACATTAAAGTAAAGGCTAAAATGACATTCACATATTGATAAGTAAAAAATAAATATTATATTATGAATGACCTACAAAGACAAAAGTATGGAGAGCAAGTGGATACATCTGGATTTGTTTATATTATATGCTTGAAATAAGAATGGGTAGGAAAACCAAAATAAGTAGAGTATTTGGTCACAGTTTAGGCAGACACAGGAAAAGTAGACAGGATAAATATTTAGGAAGGCCTATATATACCATAGCAAAGTCAAAACACCTGAGAAAGGAAAAATTGAGACTCAAAATCAGGAAAAACTCATAGACAGTACAAAACACAGAGAACAAGTTATAAAACAAATGGATCACTATATGCCTCATATGCATCAGACTGTAGTTTGAAATTGAAGATACGTAAGATAAAAAAAAACCTTAGTCCGAAAGGTTATAAGATTATAAACTTAGATTGCCTACAGTCCCACATATCTGATATACATTTCTGTACCAACCACCACCCTCTTTCCTATGTTACAACAAAATAAAATTTCACTTTAGCAATACAATATTAATCAATTTAGAAGCTGAACAGACATTATATTATTCTATATTTATATAATAAATGATATTTCCATGCAATTCTTTAAAATACATTATTGTACTATATTTAGCCAAAATGGGCCTCCATACATTGTTGACAAAAGTAGTTCTGTACCATAAAATGGCTTCCAATTTTTTTTAATAGCCAAACTTTAATCATTAAATATGACATGTAGACTATATTAAAGAATTAATAAATGCTAGCTTGCCCTAGATATGAACTTCATTTACATTTCATAACACTTTTTTCAGGCATATTTGGATTTAGAAAAACAGTGGATTTTCTTAAAGACTACCATACTAATTTGAGTGATACTGACTTTATGAATGTCAACTGACGTTTTTAATTGATGTAAATGAATTGTACAGATTACAAGGAATATTTTGATATATAATAAGGTATGCTAGAGGAATTAAACATCATGAAATTGATCTTTGAAGTTAAACATAGATTTGACTTTAGCGGAACCTTAATTACGGTTTTTTTTTGTTTTTTTTTGTTTTTTTTTTTCTTCGGGGGCCCGGGTGGCTCAATGAGTTAGGTCGTTGGATCTAACAACTCATACAAGCCTAGCACCAATACGGCGTGGGTTCGCGCTCAGCTTTGTAAATTACAAAAAAGGGTGCACTCGACTCGCAGCCGCTAGTGATAAAGTTTACCAGTTGCTTGCCCAGGGTCGGTGGCTCTCTCCGGGTACTCCGGCTTCCTCCACCACTAAAACTGGTCGCCATGATGTAGCTGAAATATTGCTGAAAGTGGCGTTAAACACCAAAATTCAAATTCTTCATTCTAATTACGGTTTTCCAATTCGTTCCCAAAACAAACAAATCGAGACAAGCATGCCAAGTTTTTATACTAATAATAAACACTTTTTAGAAGGTCATCTTGACGATCGTTTGTTCAGCTGTTCTATATCACTAATGATTTCAAACAGTGCACAAACGATTTTAGTCTTTCGCTTTTACTTCATAATTAATAGCTTTCATATTATGCAATCCTGAAATAAACCATTTTTAGTTTTCTTTGCATGTTTCTCTTTAAAAACAAGACATTGACACTGCACGACAATTAACACACTATTTACAAAGAAATGCTAACATTTTAATGAATATGTCTAAAACAAATCTTTGGATGGAATTTTTTAACTTATTTCATTGTGAGTATTTATTGCTCTCGGACTGATAATAAAAGTTTAAGTTCTAATTATAATGAATGAATTATTAATGTTATAATTAATTGCGGGAGAAAGACATGCATTTAATTTCGTTCACAAAAGGCAACCAGTGCCTTGGGGCTAGTTGTATCAATAACACATCGCGCAGATCTACAGATCAATCAGAGTAGAAAGTCACAAAATAACAATAAAAATTATTTAAATACAGAAAAGTTTTGTAGAGCAATTACCAACTTATATATTGTTTGCTTGTACTCAAATAATTTACAAACAGACTTTACTGCCATGTATTTCCCACGTAATTTGAGTTTTTGCACAATCATCACAAACTATTTCAGGAACGTAATAGTTTAAAATCAGGTCAAAATCCCTGAAGAGAAGAAAAGCTTCCTCCAAATGTTAATCAGCTAGAGAAAATAAAAACCTTCTGAAACTATTGAAAACCTATTCTAATTGAATTATTGCTGTGCTTCCAATTTAGCTTAAGATGCTTATTATTACTTTTACATGCCTTTTATAGATACTTTAGACTATAATTTGTTGGGAGTTTATAGATACTTTAGACTATAATTTGTTGGCAGTTTATAGATACTTTAGACTATAATTTATTTGTTGGGAGTTTGTAGGATGGGTAAGATATTGTGTAATTAGGTCAAAATGGATGAATAAATAGTTTATTAGAAACAATAATTGTTTCAAATAAAATACGTATGTAGCATTTAAATGCAAACCAGACATGTGAATACAATGCATTTATATATTTTATAATATATAGACATGAACAAGTTAAGTATGATGACGATGGTATCTAAAATTAACTTGATAAGTCTGGATAGTTGATTTAATAATGCAATATTTTTATGCACATTATTGAATAAAATTGAATTTTTCAAAAAATATTACGAAAAGCTTTCTTTACTCACTATGATAAAAACCTACAAGTGATAAGATAATGATACTCATCACCGATGTCATGTGAGTCACAAAGATAACACGAACCGTAGACCTGGCACTTCTGCAGTGAACGAAACACCAACAAAATAGAAAAACTGTAGGAAAGAGCATTACGTTTCATTTATGACGACAACATCAGCTCATATGACACACTGCTTGAACAATCAAAACTACCATCACTACAAAATCAGACGAATGAGAACCATGGCATTAGAGACATACAAAATAGTTAATAAATCCAGCCCAGAATTTTTACATAACCTCAAAACTTTAAAAGTTAACTCTTATAATTTCAGATACAAAGAAGAATTGCCAAGACCAAGAACAACAAGATATGCTAAGAAGAGTTTCAGCTATGAAGCAGCAAAACTTTGGAACTCCCTGCCCAATCATGCACGAAATCTTTCAACTTTTGGCAACTTCAAAAGTTTTATTTCTACATGGTGTTTCTCTGAAAATTGTTCCTGTAGCTCATGTAGATCATAGTACTCCTTGCTGCATTCATGGTTGATTCTCTTCTTGCCACCCATTTGTTTTTTGTATTCAGCTTTTCTTTTTATATTTTGTTTGCTTTTTATGAGTTTTTATGTCTAAACTTGTGCTTTTTATTTTACCAGTCACTTGCTCTGTGCTGCTTTTGTTTATTCAATAATAATAATAATATGTGAATGTGTGCTTCTTGCCACCCGCTCGCTTTTGTGTTTAGCTTGCTTTTTATGAGTATTTTAGGTTTAAACTTGTGCTATTTATTTTACCAGTCGCTTGATCATGCTGCTTTTGTTTATTTAATAATATGTGA
The DNA here is from genome assembly GCA_002080005.1 of Gigantidas platifrons. Classification (NCBI taxonomy): domain Eukaryota; kingdom Metazoa; phylum Mollusca; class Bivalvia; order Mytilida; family Modiolidae; genus Gigantidas; species Gigantidas platifrons. Next base: position 63,899 of record MJUT01061315.1, read on the forward strand.
ATGTGTGTTTGTGTTTACTAGTGTATGTCTCTGACTATTTATATGTATGGCATGGTTTATTATGTGAATGTGTGTTTGTGTTTACTAGTGTATGTCTCTGACTATTTATATGTATACATGGTTTATTATGTGAATGTGTGTTTGTGTTTACTAGTGTATATCTCTGACTATTTATATGTATACATGGTTTATTTTATGTGTCATTGTTATTTGTTTTAATAATATCAGTCGGTTAAAGACCTGTTTACTTGTATATATGTCTTCCGACTTTAAATAAAGATTACTTACTTACTTACTTACTTAGACTATGTTGTGGGATTTGCATTAATGACGGGGTTTTATGTTGTTACTTCAGATTGATATATATTGTCGGAATTTCTGGGATACTGCACATCAATGTTTCATGTATGTTTAATTTAGATTAGAATGTATCAGGTTAGGACATTGTATCACATTATTTAATATGAATATTCCAGCGTAATAGACAAAGTCGGGAGACTGTGACTGTAACCTCCCCGAGCACAACATGCATTTACCCCCTGTTTATAAGAGACTGTAACTGTAACCTCCCCGAGCACATGTATTTACCCCCTGTTTATAGTGGTGTTTGCGTTACGATGTCTTCAGTTTTCGGTGTAATATGTTGTGCACAATTGTTTGAATATTCGTTTTCTTTTCTTTTGGCTATTGAATTGTCTATCCTTCCGATTACCCCTCTGCGATCTACAAACATCTTCTTAGATACATTCGGGAAACTGAATAACTGGCTAACATATTTTATATGCTAGACAATGTTGGGAGATTATTGTATTGGATTGTTAATGTTTATATCAGAATAAATTGTATTAAGCAAAGTAGGGTTATTGTTTTATAGGATTTCAAATGTTTATATCAGAATAAACAATATATTAGACAAAGTAAGGGGTTTGTAGCGCTTCATGACTTCATATGATTTCTTCTAATCAAACACTTTCAATTTTATACCTAAATATGTGTTGTTGTTTTTGTTGATGATGTTTTTTTTTATTTTGTAGCAAGCCGGCATATGAAATCCCAGTATAATTCTGATTTAGTCCGGGTATTGTTATTAATTGCAAATCTTGTTTATTTATGTTATATGTTCTTCCTGTCGGTATGACATTTTTCTAATCAAACGATAAAAGATACTTGAATCTATTGAAGGGTAATTTTAAATAAACCTTGCATTTCACTAAGATATTAGGTTTTGGCCTATAAAACTAGCTTAGTCCCTCTACCTTTTATCACAAGTGCCTCTAGCCAGACAAGTCAGCGCTCAAGTATTGGTGTTAGGGGTATCAATTTCGCCCCACTATGATTTTGATATTTGATTTTGGAATTGTTCCGACAGTGTGTTATTTTTTGTTTTTCATTTTATTTCATTACTTCTAACCTTCACATTGATGTATGTCTCTCATGTTTGTATGGCTATTTCTGTTAATATTATACTTTGTTATTTTATTTCATTACTTCTAACCTTCACATTGATGTATGTCTCTCATGTTTGTATGGCTATTTCTGTTAATATTATACTTTGTTATTTTATTTCATTACTTCTAACCTTCACATTGATGTATGTCTCTCATGTTTGTATGGCTATTTCTGTTAATATTATACTTTGTTATTTTTTTTAATATAAAAATTAAGTTAGCTTCACACCATACATCTACACGTTTCAAGAGAATATCAGCTCTTCAAAGATTTCCTATAACCCCCAAAGTCAAATTCATAATAAATCATATTATAGACTAAATATTGAACAGGATTAATTACATATATAAAGTGATTTCATAAAATACGACGTTCTTACGGAATACAGCTTAATGTTCATATTTCCACAGAGATTATAAGAAGAGTTGAACACACCAAAGGGGCAATCCGTATTCGCGAAGCTATGCAAATCATAGTACATATTAATAATAATCATGTTGCCATTTTCCTTTGTAAAATGTTTCTTTGAATATATAGTTTTAAATAAACGTTAAAGAAATCCGATGGAGAATTCCAGAATGGACAATCCAGAGACAATATTGGGGACAGGACACAGAATGAAGATAAACAAAACTAAAAAGATGAGCAACACAGATTCAAAATATTGTTTTCCCTGAAACTCTAAATACAGTAATTACATTTTCTAATCATAATTATATTTTCCATATAATGGTTTTCTCAATGTGCTATTTTCCGAGTAAGGGAACCTGTAAATATTAGCTTACATTAAAATGACATGATTAATCGTTGTGATATTATAGGAAATATATCTCACACCTCTTTAAAATACCAAAATAGGAGCGATCATTAAATGGGATGTGACCTTGATATTTGACCTTTGAACGATAATGGCAACTTTCTACAAATATCTTTAGAAAAAATACTCTAAGGTCACGATATAATCAAAATTAAATGAAAAATTGTGATACAAATAACTGAAATCTGAAAAATTCCATAAAGAGACGTGATATCTATTACAAAAACATGTTGTGTTGTAGGGTTTTACACTGAACGTGTAAGCAATACGTTTTACAAGGACATTTTATAATCCTATTTCATTTTGTTGATGATCCTATGACAAAGGAGGCACAGGATCTCAACATTGAAATCAAATATAATTAGATGTAAATAAACAAAATAATAACCACAAAATCGTGCGTTTTTTTTTTTTTTTCATTTCTCGGTTGGGAAAAGTAGGTAACAACTTTCCATCATTCAAAGTGGGACAAAATCTAAGCAATGTTCATCTTCGTTTTCTATGTTATGTTTTTTGTTGTTGTTTTGTTAGTCTTCGTCCTCTGTCTTGTGTAACGAATGTTTCTCTGGATTGTCCATTCTTAATTACCTCTTTGGTTTTCTCTAACGTTTATTTGTTTTGTTTGTCTTCGTCCTCTGTCTTGTGTACCCAATGTTGCCAGTTTCTCTGGATTCTCCATTCTTGATTACCTCTTTGGTTTTCTCTAACGTTTATTTGTTTTGTTTGTCTTCGTCCTCTGTCTTGTGTACCCAATGTTGCCAGTTTCTCTTGATTGTCCATTCTTGATTACCTCTTTGGTTTTCTCTAACGTTTATTTGTTTTGTTTGTCTTCGTCCTCTGTCTTGTGTACCCAATGTTGCCAGTTTCTCTGGATTGTCCATTCTTGATTACCTCTTTGGTTTTCTCTAACGTTTATTTGTTTTGTTTGTCTTTGTCCTGTGTCTTGTGTAGCGAATGTTGCCAGTGTCTCTGGATTGTCCATTCTTGATTACCTCTTTGGTTTTCTCTAACGTTTATTTGTTTTGTTTGTCTTCGTCCTCTGTCTTGTGTACCCAATGTTGCCAGTTTCTCTGGATTGTCCATTCTTGATTACCTCTTTGGTTTTCTCTAACGTTTATATGTTTTGTTTGTCTTCGTCCTCTGTCTTGTGTACCCAATGTTGCCAGTTTCTCTGGATTGTTCATCTTGATTACCTCTTTGGTTTTCTCTAACGTTTATTTGTTTTGTTTGTCTTCGTCCTCTGTCTTGTGTAGCGAATGTTTCCAGTTTCTCTGGATTGTCCATTCTTGATTACCTCTTTGGTTTTCTCTAACGTTTATTTGTTTTGTTTGTCTTCGTCCTCTGTCTTGTGTAACGAATGCTGCCAGTGTCTCTGGATTGTCCATTTTTTATTACCTCTTTGGTTTTCTCTAACGTGTATTTGTTTTGTTTGTCTTCGTCCTCTGTCTTGTGTAGCGAATGTTTCCAGTTTCTCTGGATTGTCCATTCTTGATTACCTCTTTGGTTTTCTCTAACGTTTATTTGTTTTGTTAGTCTTCGTCCTCTGTCTTGTGTAACGAATGCTGCCAGTGTCTCTGGATTGTTTATTCTTGATTTCCCCATCGGCTTTCTCTTACATTAGTTTGTAGTGATGCCTACAGCTTCCCAATGGAGAATGTTCTATATTAAGTATGCTGACCCGATTGATCACCAAGAACTAGAGTAATGCAAGATGTTCTTTTTATAAATCTTGATTTAAGTACTCATTACAGAGATATAGAGTTTCAGTGTCGCACTTAATAGAACACGATTCAGGTTGAGGTTTGTGACATATTGTTTCTTCTAATTGGTTCTCTATTATGTTTTTTTGTTTCATCCTTATGTTTGTACAGTTGTTGCTATGCATACAGTATGATTTTGTTTCTATGCATTTACTTCTAACTGTGGTACTCTACACTTGACTTTTAATAATAATCTCCTCGTGTGATATGATATTGTCAAAGAATGTCACGTACGATGACAACTGAAACAACTGAATAAATATCACGGCCATATCATCTTTCAAAATATAAACGTAGCTATGGGCAAGTGTTTTGTTAAGAAACTTGTGCAATACACGAGACCAATACAGATAGCCAAGAAGAGTTTGAAGAAACCAAAGGGATAATCAGAATCCGTAAATCAAAGGATAGACAATACAATTGTCAAAAGAAAAAGGACCAAAGGGCAAACAACGATCTACAAAACACTACAAAGAAAATTAGAGTAAATGTTCACATTTACATATATATATATGTAGCACATGTTATGATAAACTCAAATAAACATTGTTTTTTACACCCCCTGTACAACTTGTAAATAATGAATTGAAAATTCCATGAAATAATGAAAAACAAATTATTTTAAAAAGTGATGAAAACATATTCATTGGTACAAAGACTATTTTAAAAGTGATGAATGCATATTGATAGGTACAGAGAATTTGTAATTATATATCTCCATTTTAATATTACCAATGCATCCAATATATCAGTGATAAGACGACATGGCATTGTTAGAAGGTAAATCGACAAATAATTACAAATCTTCTTTAAAAATGTACTTTCGTAACGTGTTAATGTTTTGTCATCAAGATGTTTTCAAACGAATTATATACAATGACAATTCCATAATTACGACGCGGTCTGCATGAAATAGATTACGGTTTAGAAACTCTGCAATATACCATCTGGGGAATAGTGGAAACTGACATTGGAAATGTCGTAAGTTGTCAATTGCTAAAATTAAAATTCTTTTGCATTATCTATTGTCAACTTCATTTCACACAACAGAGTCGGTGGAAGGGGTGGATAGAGTGGGTAGCTATTACAAGAATGAAGAAAGAAACGTAGACAATACATACTTGTCATAGAAAACATAAATCACTGATGTCAAACCGGACAATATTAATCCGGTCCTGTCCCGGAAAATACAACAGAAGATGTATCTATAAATAACTGACAATTAAATACAATACAGATATATCTTAAGCTATCAAAAATACTTTAAAAAAAACTTAATAGGTATATGATCACTCGTGCAACATCGGTCTGCAAAGATCAAAATGTTACAAAACATCTGTCTTACATTCATGACAAGTATGTTGTTGTCCAAGCAGACAAAGTACATAACAATATCGTTGTTGTGTATATAACCTATCTAATAATGCTTGATAAAAGAATTGGGTATTAAGAATTTACTTGGCAACTCTACATATACTTAGACAACACTTATGAAAGAGAGGAAAGCTTGGACAAACATAATTCTCTTTGTGTTTCTTTGGTACTTCAACCAAAGAAAAAGATTAAGATTATATTTCCTGTGTGGTAGTTAGTGGACCATTGCTTGAGGTGTTATTTTTCTTGTGGTCATTGTGTTGTATGTACTTAAATTAAAGGCTCCTGATTGCCCTTTTGCTATCTTCCAACTTTTACTCTCTATCACCTAGGTGATTTGTTTTGGAGATATGCCTTAGCATGCTTGCGAACTTGTTTATAATGATTGGGATTGAAGTTCTAATTCATTCTATTTCATGGTAGAATTTCTATGGTTTTCCGAATACCGATATGTAATAGTTGCTATCCCTAGAAAGTCTAATGTTTGTGGTTTTAAGAATATACCAAGTACATTATAAAAATATTATAGTTCTCGACAATGTATGGATAAGAAAAGAAAAGGAAAATGAACAGTACCAGAAAACAAGTAAATCCAAACAAAGGAACAAAAGCATGGACAACACGAGTCTCACAAAACCGGTAGTGAGGCCATGTATTCCGAAGGGCTGGAATTTCCTGTTGCATTACTGGTACCGATTATCCCCAAATTCATTACCGGAAATATAAACATATAGGAAACGTGTCTGTTATAATATTAGCATGTTATGCGGATCAACAAATTCCTGATGGCGACAATTGAATTTCTGGAACGATTATTCAAGCTTAGATTATCGTAACAGAACGCTGATTGAGTAATAAGTAAGATAGATTGCTTCGAAATATTTTAAATCAGCAAACTACAACAACATATCGAACATATGTCAGCCAGATCATTTTTATTATTTTTCGGTATTCAGAAGATGAGTTTAAAAATAGATTGTATGAAACAAGTACATTTGGTTCAGAATCAAGACGTTTTCAATAACGCCATGTGAACACTTAATAATCAGATTAACGCCACTTTTGGTGGAAGAAGCCGGAGTACCCGGAGAAAAACCACCGAACTGTCGCAAGTCACTGACATACTTTTTCAGTTGTATCAGTACACATCGGCATGTGCGGTACTCGAACTCACAACGTTAGTGGTGATAGGCACTGATTGCACAGGTAGTGGCAACTATCATACGATCACGACCACGACGACAACCTAATTAGATATATACGATTTTAATTTCAAGAAAAAAGGGTTGTATCTAAACCAATTAATACTCGTTACAGACTACCCGCACGTAGTACAAATAGACCAGAATAGTTTTTTTTATTTGATAGAGTATAAACCAACAGTGGTTCTTTACAACAAATATTTGCTTTTCTAGAACAAAAGGCTGTTTTAACTGATTATTAAATAAATTCTTTCTTTTCTAAAGGAAAATTGAACAAAGACAATAATTCATTAAGATATTTCCAATAAATTCTCAATTTATAACGGCTCTTTGAATGACCGATCAAACATCACACTTCAAATATATTCCACTAGAACTATTTGAACCAAAGTTACCAGAAACGATAGCTTTTTTAAATGCCATTACGCTTCCTGGATATGCTTTAGCAATAAAATTTAAGCTTTGTGAAAATTATTCTGCAGGAACGCAGGAAATATTTTTGATAAATGATCACATCTTCCGAACAATTCTTTTTAGAAAAGTCATGGGTGAATAATTGATTAGCAATCGTTGGATTTGTAAACGTATATTTTGTTATAATTTTGTATTTGGTGTTGATATCTTTTCTGGATGTTAATATGTAGTACTCAGGACCAATTGCTCACAATTGGATTGATTGATTGATTGATTGATTGATTGATTGATTGATTGATTGATTGATTGATTGATTGATTGATTGATTGATTGATTGATTGATTGATTGATTGATTGATTGATTGATTGATTGATTGATTGATTGATTCATTCATTCATTCATTCATTCATTCATTGATTGTGTTTAACGCAACTTTCAACAATATTTCAGCTATATAATGGCGACCAGTCTTGGTGGAGGAAGCCGGAGTACCCGGAGAGAACCACCGACCATGGGCAAGCAACTGGTAAACTTTATCACTTGCGGTTACGGGTCGAGTGCCCTTTTTTTTGTCATTTACAAAGGCGGGCGCGAAACCACACCGTATTGGTGATAGGCTTGTATGAGTTGTTAGATAATCCAACTACTTAGCTGAGTGAGCCAGCCGGGTCCTATTTCACAATTGTGTCTCACCCTTAGGGGGGCCCCGCCACTATTAACGTAATACGTTGTAATGTCATCAATACTATTGATATATTGATTTTCTCAACGTTAGATTTGCAACTTTTAATGGTTTGATCAGAAATATAGCACAGGTTATGCTTTCATAACTTGACGAAGCCCTTTAATTTCAAGAAAAGCTCAGTTCATTTGTACAAATATCACTTGATTTAAAAAAAAAAAAAAAAACCCAGAGATATGCAAAACAATAATTAAATGTCCCTTTAATGAAAAAGTACATATTGGTTTGTTGAAAAATATTTATCGATTATTTTATAGTTTCATTTCAGTGCAAAACGTTCGTTCGGTTGAGAGAATTAATTCTATAACCTTTCATTACTGATTCAATAATACTGAAATTTGTTATACATTACAACGCTTTAGTGTAATGATTTGAAAACAAACCGTATTCATTTTATATTTGGTAATCTCCGATATTATGCCTTACGAAATAACACAAATAATCATCCATTATGGAGCAAGATTTCAAAACCTCGGGGTCTCTCTAGCGTTTTTTCTCTCTTAAATGAGCGATTTTAAACGTTCTCGTGCATATTATATTGTTATTTTAGAAGCTTTGCCCATTCCTTTGGTAAATTCGATATATCGATAAGAATATCATTAATTGTTCTGAAATTAGATAACCTATTTTAATGAGTTTTAAAATTGGCTTGATATGGATCGCAAAGACCTGGAGATTTCTGTTGGAAATTAATGACGACGTTTTCTTGAAGTTTAACAGTAGTGTGATATTCTTTACTAATGAGTTGTATATTGTGAGCGGTGAGATTGATAGGGTCTCTAACATGTCTTGGATAATCAATTGCATTCTAGATTTGAAACGGAAAGTCACTGATTCAAACTATTAAGAATCAATACGATGTATAATTGTATTTACCGAGCGTATGTTCAGGATAAACCATCATTTATAATATGCGAATGTTCACTAAAATATAATATGCAGCATACGACTTTTGAAAACTTTCACGAAGATGCTTAATTGTATTTACTGAGCGTATGTTCCCGATAAACCATTATGCATAGTAGGCAAACGTTAACTAAAACATGATATGTAATATGCAACTTTTGAAAGCTTTCACAGAGATGCTTAATTGTATATATCCGGCGTATGTTCCCAATAGACCATTATTTATAGTATGTTAACTTTGACTAAAATATAATATGTAGAATGCGACTTTTGAAAGCTTTCAAAGAGAGGCGTAATTGTATTTACCCGGCGTATGTTCTCTCGATAAACCATAACTTATAGCATGCGAACTTCATTAAAATATAATATGTAGTATGCGACTTTTGAAAGCTTGAAAGCTTTCACAGAGATGTTTAATTGTATTTACTGCGCGTATGTTCCGATAAACTATAACTTATAGTATGCGAACTTTCACTAAAATATAATATGAAGTATGCGACTTTTGAAAGCTTTCACAGAGATGTTTAATTGTATTTACCGCGCGTATGTTTCCGATAAACTATAGCTTATAGTATGCGAACTTTCACTAAAATATAATAAGAATTATGCGACTTTTGACATTTTCACAGAGATGCTTAATTGTATTTACTCGGCGTATGTTCTCTCGATAAACTATTATCTATAGCATGCGAACGTTCACTAAAATATGATATGAAGTATGTGACTTTTGAAAGCTTTCACAGAAACATTATCAAGCATAACTTGTAGTATTTGAATTTCAAAGGATCACAGCATGTGCTATAAGAGCATCATTTGTACTGTGAAAGCTTTCCAAGAAACATATATTGTGATATGATAACTTTTTAAGGTTTCACAGAAAGATAGCATACAGACGATACAAAAAATAAAAGAATTTGAATTTTGGTGTTTAACGCCACTTTCAGCAATATTTCAGCTATATCATGGCGACCAGTTTTAGTGGTGGAGGAAGTCGGAGTTCCCGGAGAAAACCACCGATCCTGGGCAAACAACTGGCAAACTTTATCACTTGCGACTGCGAGTCGAGTGCACCCTTTTTTGTAATTTGCAAAGCTGGGCGCGAACCCAAGCCGTATTGGTGATAGGCTTGTATGAGTTGCTTGATTCAACGACCTAACTCACTGAGCCACCTGGGCCCCCATCAAAAAATAAAAGAGACACAAACAATAATCAACGTGAACAAACACAGAACAATGGGCAACGTGGAACACACCAGAAATTGAAGGAGCGACAATTGTATCAATATTTTGAGAGTTATATTGAAAAGGGGATTCGTCTGAATCGGTTGAAACTCTATTGTCAAGTTGGCCTAAAACACAAGCCATACAGTTGGATCATTTAATAAGCCTAACACAACTAACATTGAATTTATTATAAAACTACTACGATCTTCGAAAAACCGTTCTCTACCTATGAAAAGTATTAAGTCCATCCCAAGAGAGCAACATATCATGAGATCACAATGAAATTACTCCTAACAGGAAATGATCATTAGACTCCGAGGATTGTCTTGAAGATAATGTTAGTTTGCAGGCTTGTTTTGCTACTTTTTCGTAGAAGAATATTTACTGTCCTCGGAACTGCACCTTTAAACAGTACTACTGAGGCGTAACATAGCACCAACCGCTTAATTTATCTTCTCTAATTGCATGTCGCAATCATATATACATATACGAACTGACAGCCTTGATAATGAAGCAAACAGGAATACATGGTAATGAATGGGATTGAACCGTTACATATGAACGACAACACTGTGGGCTATGAATCAGTAGAAGTTATAATAAGTTCATTCGTACCATCAGTTAGACAATATGATTAAAGCATTTCAGAAATCTGGATTCTACATGACGATGCTTGATTAATATGAAAATAAATAAAGAGCCTTTGATTTTCATGTCTATTTTCCAAATTCATAGTTGTCCCTGGTGGTCATGAATCTCATCAAAATGTTCCTCGACTTAAAGGTACCTAAACTGACTCAACAAGTCTTGACAATACAAATCCCAGTTTCCGTATTGCTTCCTAATAGCCAAGTTGTGCTATGAGGTACGACTGTTCCCATTTGCCACGTTCTTCTATTCAAGCGTTTAATTCCCTCTCTGACAGGATGCGACTGTACTAGAAATTGTTTATCACGATTTATTTTTCAATTTTTATACATAGAATTGTTCCTAAGGCTAATCCGGTGGGAATAAGTAAAACTTTCATTTTCATTGTATATATTCCTTAAATAATAGAAACATACCAGCTTTACAGGAAACTTTACAAACTACAGGATGAGGATGATATACAAGATGAATCGATTTCATGGAGAAGTACTATGTTTAAAACTTGGTATAGTCTAATCTAACGATTGTGTTAATAAACTGAAATTTGCCAATAATTGTTTGTCTGAAAAAAGAAGAAGCTTTTTTCTCCAAAAAAAAAAAAAACACTCAAAGGTATCAACATAACTTGTAACATAACCCTTCTTCATTCTATTCTTAAATTTTGGAAAAGAATGTTCGAGAAAAAGGAAGGGATAATCCAGAGAAACTGGAAAACGCTAAGGGGCAATCCTGAGAAACTGGAAAACGCTAAGGGACAATCCAGAGAAACTGGAAAACGCTAAGGGGCAATCCAGAGAAACTCGAAAACGCTAAGGGGCAATCCTGAGAAACTCGAAAACGCTAAGGGGCAATCCAGAGAAACTCGAAAACGCTAAGGGGCAATCTTGAGAAACTCGAAAACGCTAAGGGACAATCCAGAGAAACTGGAAAACGCTAAGGGACAATCCAGAGAAACTGGAAAACGCTAAGGGACAATCCAGAGAAACTGGAAAACGCTAAGGAGCATCCAGAGAAACTGGAAAACGCTAAGGGACAATCCAGAGAAACTGAAAAACGCTAAGGGACAATCCAGAGAAACTGGAAAACGCTAAGGGGCATCCAGAGAAACTGGAAAACGCTAAGGGACAATCCAGAGAAACTGGAAAACGCTAAGGGACAATCCAGAGAAACTCGAAAACGCTAAGGGACAATCCAGAGAAACTCGAAAACGCTAAGGGACAATCCAGAGAAACTGAAAAACGCTAAGGGACAATCCAGAGAAACTGGAAAACGCTAAGGGACAATCCAGAGAAACTGGAAAACGCTAAGGGGCAATCCTGAGAAACTGGAAAACGCTAAGGGACAATCCAGAGAAACTGGAAAACGCTAAGGGGCAATCCAGAGAAACTGGAAAACGCTAAGGGGCAATCCTGAGAAACTGGAAAACGCTAAGGGACAATCCAGAGAAACTGGAAAACGCTAAGGGACAATCCAGAGAAACTGGAAAAC
>MJUT01061315.1:89257-102203 GCA_002080005.1 Gigantidas platifrons
TTTTGGAATGTCTAATCTACTTTGTATTTTGGAATGTCTAATCTACTTTGTATTTTAGAATGTCTAATCTACTTTGTATTTTGGATTTATTGCTACCATATTTGACACATTCCATTCTAAGTTTCATCATATCCGTTGTTTGTGAAATTCCTAAAGTTTTCATGTCTTGTGCTGAAAGCAAACAGATTATGTCCGGAGTGATTTTCTCTCTCTCAAAATTTACATACAAACGAGAAAGACCAATTTTTTGTAACACATCAGATATTCTAGCATCGGCGATTTTTTTTTTTTTTTCTAAAAGCATGCGCGAAAAAAGTATCATCACATAATGAAAAATTATCACCACATAATGAAAAAGTATCACCACATAATGACGAAGTATCACCACATAATGATAAAGTATCACCACATAATGAAAAAGTATCATCACATGACAAAGTATCATTACATAATGACAAAGTATCATCACATAATGAAGAAGTATCACCACATAATGACGAATTATCATCACATAATGAAGAAGTATCATCACATAATGACAAAGTATCATCATATAATGAAACATTCTGAACATAAGGCAGTTATGGCGTTCCATAGATATCTCTTAAACTGAGTTAATAAAGACACAGCAGTATTATATTGTCAACAACTACCAGATAGAACATCAAACTGCCACCGGTAATCTGAAGTCTTCTTAATTAGCTTATACTGTGACATACGTATAATTCATCGGAGACTGATTTGTGTCTTCTCTGTAAGAAATGTTATCACGGAAATCAACTATTCGTTGTGTTGTGTACATTACAAACAAGGAAGTAATATTCATGAAATCCTCGAAATATATAGACAATATATGTACATTGTCGGGTAATATATTTATTTGTATCAACTATAGAAACAGTGAAGACATCGAGCCTTCAAGGTGAACTATATTTATTTGTACCAACGTTAGAAACAGGGAGGACATCGAGCCTTCAAGGTGAACTATATTTATTTGTATCAACGTGAGAAACAGGGAGGACATCGAGCTTTCAATGTGAACTATATTTATTTGTACCAACGTTAGAAACAGGGAGGACATCGTGCCTTCAAAGTAAACTATATTTATTTGTATCAACTATAGAAACAGGAAGGACATCGAGCTTTCAAGGTGATCTATATTTATTTGTACCAACGTTAGAAACAGGGAGGACATCGAGCCTTCAAGGTGAACTACAATATATATTTTTTTTGTACTAAATTTATAAACAGGGAGGACATCAAGCCTCTTTTGAACTTGTCTTTCCTGTTTCTAGACGAGTACAAATCCAATTTAGATTTCCTCTCAATGTGTGTATAGTATGTTAATACCACGTATATAAAAATATAAATATAAACAGAATGTATTGTTATATTTAAAACATAAAGAGGACAAATAATTCGACATTTTGGTTGAATTTTTTTTATTGGGTATCTATGACTTTGTAATTTGTTCGTCAATACGCATGAGCGAATTAAAATATATCGTGAGTTTTATCATTGCATTATTTATATAGCCAATGAAGGACGTCATGTTAGAATATAGAATAGACAATTGTCGAACATGGACCGTGTTATCATTCCCTAGTGAATTTATGTATTCATACAGCACTGTAGTGCATAACAAACATAAAAATGCACGTATTGTTTTTCCCTATATTTTTCCGGAATAAATACTTAAAACAACCATCAATGGACTTTGACTTTTGAAATTTAACATCTTCCGGTGGAGTCGTTTACAAGGAACGCTAATGACATTAAAACACATGGTTACCGATTTATTTTACGATTTTGTGAGCATTTTATTGGTTTAAGATGCTAAATTCAAAATGCCATTAAATTGGAAAATATCAGTAACTCCATCACAGTCTATTTATGCATAAAAGAAAAACAACTGTAAACATGAAGGTTAGTGAATTTTGTTATGAAATGCATTTCCATTACTGATTTCCACTTAAAAAAATAAGTTAAATCACGTTTTAACATGGGTAACATTATTTTCGTTGCATTTTATCCCTCGCTATCGCTCGTGATAAAATTTTTACGAAAATAATGTTACCCATGTTAAAACTGTATACAAACTCTGGCTTCCATGAATTATTTCTTAAACACCGTCCATGTTCGACAATTGTCTATTGCGCTTTGCTGTACATAAGGTACGGTGTACCAAGATATTTCATATGCTAGTTGACATATGTATACGAACAGACCGAACATTGGTGTGTTGTCGTGTTGTCCTCGTCAATTAGATACCACGACTTCAACATTATGTTATATGAACTCCACTGACTGCATTAGTAGATTGATAGGTGTCCCATATTTAAATTTCATTCTGAACACACGTTTCTGGAATACCCTTCATCAGGTATATACGCTCACTGTCAAAATATTGGAAAGCCAAATAAATGAAGGCTTTCGGGATTTAGTAAGATAAGGGTCCTAAACAGGAGTCACAAGTTGCTTAAGAAAGATTGACCTTGATTAAATATATTACATGATTTAGGAACATACATTATGGAACAAAATGTTACACAATGAATAAGTTCATAAACGGACATGCTCAGTCTTGTTATATCTTCATTTTCTTCTATGTTCACTACAAACAGCTTAAGACACCTAAAATAGCTTACCTTTCTAAACTCATAGCAGTTAAAGTGGATACGGAACATATTGCTGACACATTCTGTACATAATGGACTGCCTTACACATAAACTCTCCTAAATTCCATGTAAAAGAAAAGAAGGCAGCAAACTGAAAGGAAAGAATAAAATAAAATGAAATATTATTACTGCTGGAACATTGCAAGTTTTGATTGACAGACGTATGTTAGCATCAGTTTGAGGATACCAAAGAGGTTATCAGAATGCGTAATTTGAAGGACAGACAAAACATTGGTCAAAATAAAATAAAACGACAACAGGAAAAACAATGATCAATAAAACACCTTTAAACACTACACAGAACACGAACTCCACTAAAAACCGGGTGTGAACTAATGTGCTCCGGACGGGTACTTGCCTTTCTGAATAGTGTAATACGACAATAATATGAAATATAAAAATTATATATAAATAAATTGCTAAAAGGAAAATATAAATCAAAGGACTAGATGAGAATGGTAACATATTTGTCCTTCATTTTTTGTGCAATGTAAAAACAAAAACGCGATATATTCAGTACTACAATGTTTTAACCAAAAAGAAGAGCAATAATTGGGTCAGGGTTATAGTTACTGTGTTTATTGGGTCAGGGTTATAGTTACTGTGTTTATTGGGTCAGGGTTATAGTTACTGTGTTTATTGGGTCAGGGTTATAGTTACTGTGTTTAACACCATTTCCAATTATAAAGCCCGTTTATAGAAAACTTAATTCAAATGGAGAGACAGTTTCTGTATATCTATCAGAGACATACGTGACTTTATCTACTACCTTACTTCAATTACAGCTGTTGGAAGCGGAAATCAAATTGAAGCAGTATTATTTTCAATCGCAAGCACCACAGACTTAAATATATTTAAACATACAATCTAACTCTATGTTCTGTCATACAGCGATGTTGGAATGACCAATTTTAATGATAGAAGGCAGATGGCGTCTGTCAATTTCATGAAAACGACCTTTTCAATTCTTATGATAAATATCTACTTTTTACCTTTAACTAACTAACATACAATAAAATAAAAAACCAAAAATACCACACTGTCGAAACAATTCTAAAATACCACACTGTCGAAACAATTCTAAAATACCACACTGTCAAAACAATTCTAAAATACCACACTGTCAAAACAATTCTAAAATACCACACTGTCGAAACAATTCTAAAATACCACACTGTCGAAACAATTCTAAAATACCACACTGTCGAAACAATTCTAAAATACCACACTGTCAAAACAATTCTAAAATACCACACTGTCAAAACAATTCCAAAATCAAATATCAAAATCGCATAAAGAGGCAAAAATCGATACATCTAATCCAATTAAAAAGAGGTAGAAACTGTAATATGCAATATCAAAACGGATTGTTAGATATTCTCCCTAAATAACCAACAAGTATCGTATACTATATTTCTAGCTGAACGGTGTATACGAATTATCTGCTTGTCTTGATTTTATAAAGTAAAATAATAGTAAAAAAAAATCTTCCTCAATGAATTATATAATGCTGTTCCAATATGTTATCAAAGTTTTGTTATCAAAGCTATGCATATTTTTTATTATTATTTTATATTTATTCAAGAGTTCAAAAGTAATTGAATTTAAAAACGTATCGCTTGTTTATATATCTTTTAGATAATTATTTGCTTTAGATATCATCTGTACAATGAAAACGAAGAAACTGCAGTAAGATGAAAATATAGTTATGTAATAGAAATTATTCTTCAAAGAAAAATAATTGTTATAGATTGCCTCAGCACAAATAAAAATAAGGACCTCATAAACAGCTGAAGCTAGGTTAATAATTTTCAAAATTCAGCTCAACCTCGATATTAAAATTATTAAATTCAAGATCAGATTGGTTAAATGTATAATTGAAAACATACGTCAAGACAGCTTTATGTTTAAACTAGACATGTCTTCAACTCATAAATCACAACCTCAAGTGGTTATTACATATTGCAAGGCGTTCTAACTTATTGTGTTTTAATTACTCTCAAATATTTCAAATTCGAGATACTGCAGTTACATCATTTGCCAAACAGGTGGTTTATTTTAGGTAGTATAAACATTGTAATGCATATTATCAAAAAAGTTCGGCTACATTTGGGTCAACTAATATTACAACAAATAGTATCCAGGGAACAATAATTAATTTTGCTCGAACTTATTTGATTTGTATCAACATTGTCTTATTAAACAAATGTTAAACCGTTGTGAAATAATATTGAGAAAGGCTGAACATACAAAGTATTGAATGCCTTTCGCTGACTTTAAATGTATTTAATGTTGCTTATTTTGACATAATTTTTTCAAAAATAAACGTTAGAGAAAACCGAAGGGGCAATCAAGAATGGACAATCCAGAGACACTGGCAACATTGGGCACACAAAACACAAGACGAAGAAAAACGAGCGTATATTTTTCTACTTTGAATCATTTGTCTAAAAAAAAAAGAAGCGAAAACTCTATATCAATAAGAAAGCAGCAATACTAAGATCTATACAATAGTACAATAGTATCAAATCTGTCTAGTTAGCCTTACTTATTTGATATACTTGATCTATACAATAGTATCAAATCTGTCTAGTTAGCCTTACTTATTTGATACACTTGATCTATACAATAGTATCAAATCTGTCTAGTTAGCCTTACTTATTTGATACACTTGATCTATACAATAGTATCAAATCTGTCTAGTTAGCCTTACTTATTTGATACACTTGATCTATACAATAGTATCAAATCTGTCTAGTTAGCCTTACTTATTTGATATACTTGGTCAGTTGGCCTCTATACATTGATAAAACATTTATTTTATTTTTTTTGTCTAATCAAAACCTGTTTTATGTATAGTTAATGATTTATTTAATTAACTTATATAGTTGACCATCTGTCAAATGACGAAGGTTCAGTGCTCCAGACGCACATTTCCATTAAGAATAATCCATTATATTAGCCAACTCAACATGGCAAAATAATTGTAGCCTCAATGATATTGGTTCAACACTATAATACGTCTTGTGGTCAGTCCTGTCCATAAAAAGCGATAACATTTATATTACTTATTAGATTTTTCCTTTCCAGAACGTAATCTTAATGCCCTCCCAATCTTCTCCAAACATATAATTTTGAATGATTGTAATTTCGTATGAACATTGTGTCTGTGATAAACACATATAATGGTCTGGAAGGAACAATAAATATTTCGGACACATTGTTCTGAATACGTGAATAAAGTTTTATATATATTAAAATATACAGTAGAATTATTGTAGTGATGACTTCAACTTAGGAGCAACGTAGCCTTGTTTGAAGAGCCCTTTCGTCAGTAAGCTCTAAGGCTCTAAGACAGGATGCCATAATAATTATAACTATATTGATAATATAGCAATATATTTTCTATAGGGGGTTCTGGGTTTCGAAGGGGTTCTAGGTTCTAGTCTACAAATTCAGGTTAAGGCATCGTAATATTGAGTGGACAGCTAACAAAGACTGGTGGGATAGCTGATAATAGGAACTAATACATTTAACTAAACGGTAGATGGAACCGAAGTGGCAATAACGAATGGACAATTCAGAGACACGGACAATTCAGAGATACGGACAATTCAGAGACACGAACAATTCAGAGACACGGACAGTCCAGAGACACGGACAATTCAGAGACACGGACAATTCAGAGACACGGGAAATTCAGAGACACGGACAATTCAGAGACACGGGAAATTCAGAGACACGGACAATTCAGAGACACGGACAATTCAGAGACACGGGAAATTCAGAGACACGGACAATTCAGAGACACGGACAGGTCAGAGACACGGACAATTCAGAGACACGGACAATTCAGAGACACGGACAATTCAGAGACACGGACAGTTCAGAGACACGGACAATTCAGAGACACGGACAATTCAGAGACACGGGAAATTCAGAGACACGGACAATTCAGAGACATGGACAATTCAGAGACATGGGCAATTCAGAGACACGGGCAATTCAGACACGGACAATTCAGAGACACGGACAATTCAGAGACACGGACAATTCAGACACGGGCAATTCAGAGACACGGGCAGTATTGGGAAGAAGACACAGAACGAAAACAAGCAAAACAAAACACAACACAGAACACTAAAATGATGAGCAACACGGACACCACAACAAAATCAGGGGGCATGTGGTCTCTGTAATGGTAGGGTAAACAGTTCTTGTTTCTTATAAGACAACCGGTGTATTACTCATAATCAAGTCTGTTAATAGTTTTGTCGATGAACTAGGAAAAACAAATTATAAGTAAAAGAGAAAAGATTCGGTGGCAATTCAGAAATGTAGATTTCGTTAGAGTCAACCATTTCGTGATGACGACCGTATAATTTTTGTAGCGATGACTTCAACATAGAAGCAATGTAGCCTTGTTTGAATTGCTTTTGTGTCAGCAGTTGAGCTCTACGATAGATTATGATAATAATTACAAATAAAATTTATATAATCGACCATTTTGTTCCTTAAAACCCGTATACAATTGCCACTGTAGGTTCTGATGATAGGTCACGGATGATAAAATCGGAAAAATCAACCGCTGATTTGTGTTTACATCACCAGAAAACAAAAACCATGCAGACAAAAATTACTATCAGATAAACAAATAAAATTCAAAGAATTCTGCGTGTCTTGAAATAAATTTCATTAAAATTTGCCCAGAGATAGCTTTAAAATATGTTTTTGAAAAAATGTGGTTTTATATGAAATATATAGTAAACAATCGAAGGTACGAATACTTATGTATATGGACTGAGGACGAAGTCCGAGGTTGATATACAATGATGGGTCAATAAAATGCATGTATTCACCGATATAAAAGGCTATAATTATTTTATAATAATATCATATTACATGTATATAAAAGTTGTGATATTTTGAGACACACATGTTGCAACAGGAAAATGACAGATGAAAAAAAAATGTTTGATGATATCAAAGAGTAACGAGAAGTAATACATAGTAGAAGGATCGACAATACAATGGTCAAAAGAAAAAGACGAAAAGACAAACAGTTGCCAACAAAACACTAAGCAGAAAACACTGATGATTGAGCAAGGCTAACACCAATAAAAACCGGAATTAAACAGATGAAGTGCATGGATAAGCAGATCCTTCTCCACTGGTGTCATATCAAATATTCTGTTGTTTGTATATGATAGACTCAGATCGACGTCCGGACTCAAATCGACGTCCACTCCTCAAATCGGCGTCCACTGACGTCATTATCTCAAATTCCCTTTCATTAATATTATTTAGGGTTAAGGTTAGGTTTAGGGTGAGGCTTAGGGTTAGGTTTAGGGTTAGAGTTAGGGTTGGGGTTAGGTTTAGGGTTAAGGTTAGGCTTAGGGTTAGAGTTAGGGTTGGGGTTAAGGTTAGGTTTAGGGTTAGGGTTAGGTTTAGGGTTAGGGTTAAGGTTAGGGTTTGGGTTAGGTTTAGGGTTAGGGTTAAGGTTAAGTTAGGATTAGGGTTAGGGACCGCTAAAGTAGAATGTACAATGTACTCTGAATCTGGTCTTGTCCCTTCCCCATTATTGTTTCAAAACCATGTCCTAACGGGTGTGACGTATTTTGTAGTATACATTCGTGACGTCATATTGGACGTCGATTTGAGAATTGGACGTCGATTTGAGGATTGGACGTCGATTTGAGTCCGGACGTCGATCTAAGTCTTACATATATAATAGTGGACTTTTCCTCAGCCGATCGCATGCGAATTAAACTTGCATTTGCACTGTTCAATCAAAGTGTATCACTTCTATGATTAAGGGGTAGTCGATGCAAAGTTGTGATTTAGTCAGTGACAAAAGGTGTGTAGTATTCTCATGGTTATCCTTTGTCATTTAGTATTTCAGTGGTAGTATTCATTTTGAAGTGGCTTTTTGTTATACTGGTATTTTGTTCCTGTAATAGTGTTTTGTTTTTGTTCAGTGTGGATTTGTTTTCCTGAAATATTGCTTTTAGTTTTTGCAGTTAATTCCATGGATTTCTTTTGTAAACTATTGAACATAAACGCTGAAAAAAGTTCTGGCAAGCTATTTATATACGGCAAAAGAAATTTTCCCATAAATGACCGTTTGTGTCTTGTTGTTAGAAATCATAATGTTTCGAAAAAAATGTCTTTTATATGTTTAACACGTTGCATTAAAACGACGTTAGAAGTTATTTTATTTATTGCCTCTTTACCTGCTCAAATTGTTTTTGTTGTTTTTTCTATGTTTGTTTATCAAAAGGAAAACATTTGCTATACAACATTCAATGTGAATACGGAGTGGGTGGTATATAAATTGGTCTCTCTATTCTGTGAATTTTCAAGTTAATTTAGTGTTGCATTTATTATTTTGGAATTTGAATGTCTCATTTTCAAGCTCAAATGCACTATCAAAATACTAAAATTAGTTTGCAATACTTTGAACATCCAAATATACAAAGTGGATTCTATACAAATGCATACAACCAGTAATGGATCAACTAAACATTTTTCATCCAATAAATAAATAAAGATGCTTGTTACAGATGACATGAGATTTTTGTGTAAATTAGATTACATCAAAGTAAATTAGCAATATTGGCAGTATATTATCGACTTCTCGTACGACCAATTATTCTTTCAAGAGACTTTGGACAGTGCTGATGATTTTATTGAAAATAGTTTATCTGCACACTAACCCTTTTCATACATAGAATCTTGGTAACGAGCTTACTGATGCGTGTATAAACCTTGAAAATCTACACGTCAATTAACCCTGTGAGATGTATATCAATCTGTAGCGTTCACAAGGCTAGATTTATCAAATATAAATCGTTTCAGTGCCTCGTAATAAATAAATACATTAGAAAGAATTAAATTATTTCGACATGTCCATTTACTATGAAATTTTTCATAAAACGAATATAAAATGTCACGATATCAGAATGAGGCAAACACGCTTCAGATACAATATATCTAAAAACCAAAACCAACAGAGTAAACAACAGGGTAAAACGAACCATAATGAGAAAATTGTGTCCTAAGAGAAAACCGTCCTGAGCTCTCGAAATTTTATCACGCAAATACACATTTTCATTGTTTGACTGTTGGATGACTGTTCGAATTAGGATTCTAACAATACAAAAGGACATCATTCTGTCTGTTTTTTCCGCTTCAACCGATCTCTGTATTGTTTGACAGTTGAAGTTGGTAGTTGGAAGACTTCACCCATAATTGTTTAAGTGCTCATCTACTTTTAAAATTGTAATAAATCATTGTGGAAATGTATTTTGCTTTAGAAAAAGTCTGACTTAAAATGTCACATCGACACAAATTTCGAGAAAAGAAAACATTTATAAACCCGCTATGATGCAATGACAAATTCATCCTGTTTTCCCATGGAAACCATTAATTTATTTAGATGTACACAACTAATATTAAATCTATTAGAAGTTTCAGTTAGGTTGTTTTTGCCCTAAGAGTAATGATATTTAGCAAAACGATTCTATCTTCTTAGCTAGTAGTCACAAAAGTAGGAACATTCACTGTCACTGCCATTGCACTGTCCATATGCGTGGGTGCGTGTTTACAATTTATCTTCATTATTGGGCGTTTTGTCACTATTACACTTCCACGTGAGTAAAATCTCATTGAAACTAGTTTTTGTGTAAAAGATGTTCTTACATTCTGTTATTAGTAGATTGACTTTTGATTTAACGAATCAAATATGGCGGCTTTTTCAAAGTATATTAAGAAAGAAACCTTCGATCTCGTTTCGACATGTATATTGTGAAGTATATGAAAAACATTTAGCCAATCATATTATGGTATTTAGAATGTGGAGATATATTTATTATATTTTAGGTCAGTATTTGGGGAAATCATATCAAAGCGATATCTTGCGTCTGATACAATTATTCCATTCCCTAGCTGAGTTTCATACAGACGTGTGAGTTGATTGAACAACTCAGCTTCTTTTTCTCAACCCAATGAACTCGGTGTCCCCTTGTTTACCTCGTCCGTGTAGATTGTTTTTCAGACGACAGAAAATGCATGGCAGTGATACAAAAAGTAGATTCGATTTGAACTTAGAGTGACCATATATATATATTATGTTTGACCCTGACACGGCTGTTGAGAACTGATTAATGTTGTACAAGACAATTTGGCTCTTCAGACAAAGACACTTGCTTTATTAGATACTGAATAACTCTAAAGTATCATTGAATAAGCCTGGAGTCATGTTGGATACGAAAATATAATTCACCGTATTAGAAGCAGTTTGCAATGCCAACGCATAACAGAACGTCAATCACAATTAAACCCGGACACCTGAGGTAAAACTTACATGACAGTGGTTGAAGAAGAGCAATACTGTCTTCATTAATAATAATAAAATTCAAATATTTGGATCTGCATATTTTTTGTAAGCTGTGGAGATTAAAGTTGTTTTAAATTGGATATATAAATGTCCTGGGAAGGATGTTTTCCTGTTTGTTGTTCAATTATCGCATATTTGTATTTATATCTTTATTTTTTATTATCTAACATAACATTGTAAAAATTCTACACGATGATCGCGTTCTAGTTATCACCGTTGTTCATGAAAATGGCAGAATTTTGTATTTGAATTCTTACAATTCGTTTTTTTTCTTCATTTTTCTGTGTTACTTTTTAAAGTCCACTAAAAAAAATAACACAATTCTTTATATTTGTCTTACGTTTTTGTAGAAAGATGGGTTTTTGATTAAAATCATAACGGAGGCATTTATTTGTTAGAAAATATTATTTATGAGAGAATAACATAATCATGCAAGTAAATGAATAGACCGTTTTCAAACTGATCTGATCTATTGAAAATGTTTTCAGAAATTTCAAAAATAATTCGAGTGTTCGCAATGGTAGCTAAAATAATATTAACATGATTCTATTATTGTTCAGTATATAACGGAATAAGACGTGTGGTACTGTCGTTAATTGTAACATTACATTATAGGACAGTTAATATACTTTTGTGGGGGAAAATACAACACTAAATGGTATTTTTGTACAAAAGAAGCCCAATTAAGTATAAATTTAGTATTTATCGTCAATCGCTGCTATTTCCTTTCAATATTCCCCACGTGTTCAATTGGAATTGAATAAACGTTATTGGGTTTGAAACATAGTCTTATTCAATTCCCTTTGAAGTCGGCGCCAGATAATCAATGATAATGCTGTCCTTACAAATTATTTCAAGGTTCCTGATGGATAGGTAACTGGTCTATTTTCTGTAAAACCGGAAGTAATAGGCTGTATATAATCTATTAGTTTTAGAATGTTTTGATATCAAGAATATGTAATGGGGAAACTCATCACAGAAGCTAATGCATGTATTATAAATTGAATGACGTATTCGTACAAAACCCTAGACAAGAAATCAACATCATATAATAACTTTTTCACATTTCATGTAAATACAATTAGGCATGCATTGGACATTAATTACATGCTATAACGTCAGGCGTCAATTCTATACTTCAATTTACTATTGACACAATGTATTGTGAGCCAATAATACGTACTATGTTATATTTGTATGACCAGCTCTGGAAGATAAAAACACACGGAAGTTTATCCATCAGTATGAAATTTATACACGTTGATTGGCAGAAATGGTTCCTGGAATGCTAGAATAAACAAATTATTTAGAACCTATTTTATTTACAACCATTTTATATGTACATTGTATTATCCTTCCTTCTTCGATTTGCGACTTCTGAAGAAAAGTTTGAAGATACCAAAGGAGTAATCAGAATCCGTAAATCTGAAGATACCAAAGGGGTAATCAGAATCTGTAAATCTAAGATACCAAAGGGGTAATCAGAATATGTAAATCTGAAGATACCAAAGGGGTAATCAGAATCCGTAAATATGAAGATACCAAAGAGGTAATCAGAAGGCGTAAATCTAAGATACCAAAGGGGTAATCAGAATCCGTAAATCTGAAGATACCAAAGGGGCAATCAGAATTCGTAAATCTGAAGATACCAAAGGGGTAATCAGAATCTGTAAATCTGAAGATACCAAAGGGGTAATCAGAATCTGTAAATCTGAAGGTACCAAAGGGGTAATCAGAATCTGTAAATCTGAAGATACCAAAGGGGTAATCAGAATCTGTAAATCTGAAGATACCAAAGGGGTAATCAGAATCTGTAAATCTAAGATACCAAAGGGGTAATCAGAATCTGTAAATCTGAAGATACCAAAG
>MJUT01061315.1:127449-138334 GCA_002080005.1 Gigantidas platifrons
TTTTTTTTTTTATTAGTTATTATAAATTAGTTGCCCCTTCGGTTTTCTCTAACGTTTATTTAGCTGGTGCATTAATTAATGTGTTATGCTTATTTTATATTCATTTTAATATGAGAAAATTAAAAAGTAAATTAAAATCCCATGGAGAATTAACTAAGGGAAAACATATAAAACATGAACAGTGTTAGATCTTCTAGTTCTCACCTGTTAACCATCAATTTTTTTTTATCTCAGAGGAAACATTGAACAATATTTGATCAGCCTTCACGCACAGGAGACCTTGATAATAGCAACAAAATTAAGTAAAGATTTAATTCAAACACATCAACCGAATCATTCCATGAACTGGATTTAACATCTCAGTCAGATTGGGAAATTAATCCTGAAGACCATTTCTTACCCAATCAGTATATAAGCTAAGTCGATAACTCAATCAGTTCAGCTTCATTTAAACAACGTAATTTTAGCGTAAAGTAATATAACAGAAAGCCACTAAAAGCACAGCTTCAAATGTAGTACATCGAAATATCAGCATCACTAAACACACTGTCGATAACTGTTTAAACTATCAAGATACAAAAATATCGGAAACTTGCAAATAAGTTAACCATAACCTATTAATTTGTTACTCAATAATAAGTCAGATGTTGGAGTAAGTTTCTAATTTCATGGAATATACACATTTAAATGCTTGTCGTCAAACCTGAACAGCCGCTGTAGTCTGAGGAAAGTTTGAAATGCTTGTCGTCGAATCCTGAACAGCCGCTGTGGTCTGAGGAAAGTTTGAAATGTTTGTCGTCGAATCCTGAACAGCCGCTGTGGTCTGAGGAAAGTTTGAAATGCTTGTCGTCGAATCCTGAACAGCCGATGTGGTCTGAGGAAAGTTTGAAATGTTTGTCGTCAAATCCTGAACAGCCGCTGTGGTCTCAGGAAAGTTTGAAATGCTTGTCGTCGAATCCTGAACAGCCGCTGTGGTCTGAGGAAAGTTTGAAATGCTTGTCGTCGAATCCTGAACAGCCGCTGTGGTCTGGAAATGCTTGTCGTCGAATCCTGAACAGCCGCTGTGGTCTGAAGAAAGTTTGAAATGCTTGTCGTCGAATCCTGAACAGCCGCTGTGGTCTGAGGAAAGTTTGAAATGCTTGTCGTCGAATCCTGAACAGCCGCTGTGGTCTGAGGAAAGTTTGAAATGATTGTCGTCGAATCCTGAACAGCCGCTGTGGTCTGAGGAAAGTTTGAAGGTATCAAAGTGATCATCAGAAACCATAAATCGAAAAAAGGACAGATAATACAATGGCCAAAAGGGGGATAAAGGAACAAACAATGATCTATATAATACTACGAACAACACTAATCCCACAAAAACGGGGGAGGCCGTTCCTACTCCACTTGTGGCATATGTTGTGTTACTCTCGTTACAAGCCCGATGATAAGTCATGAATGAGGAAAAGGGAGATTTTTCAATATTTTTTAGCATATGTTGAATACGAATATAGATATATTATACTCATTTTTTGTCTTTTTCTCCACATTTAATATTCTTATCTTTCACTCTTTTGTGATGTTATATTGTATCGTGAGGATCTCTACTGATTTTGGTACTCTACGTAAATCATAAGGACATAACAAACAAAACAAATACAAAATAAAATAAGAGACTTACCTTTGTAGGTACACAGACCAAAATAACAAGTAAATCAGCTGATGCCAAACTGACCAGGAATGTATTAGTTATTGTTTTCATTCTCTGATATGTGGCCACTGTGTAGATGACCAATATGTTTCCTATTATTCCCAATAACAGGGTAATTCCGTAAACAAAAGCAACGGGTATAATTTCATTTAGAGGCAGAGTAAAACTTTCTACATCATAGTCATAAAAATACATAGAATCATTTGTATAACTACCAGAAGTATTCAAAACTGCCGTTGTGTATCCACTGTAATCCATACTTGAAAGAATATAATTTAATTTTCAGTAAGTTTTATTTTTTGCTTCCTCAATAAGTTACATCTAAAGCTATTTTGGCAGTATATGTATTGCAATAGTCTTTAATGATTTATTGGAAATTATAATTTGTTTTTGTATTTACAAATTACGCCTTCTCCTTATAAAAACCAATACGTGTGACAATAAAGTGTCTCTAAATAGAAGAGGGAGGGTAAAACATCCTTATTGATTCACTCTTTTAAATAGTGTTTTCTCATTGGTGATTCCTTAGCTGTGCAATAGAATCTTGTTGAATTTATTTTTGTCTTCATAGTCCATGATAAAGATACCAACTGTTAAACATGAAGATTAATTGGTTTTAAGTCGTACGATTTCCCACTTCTATAAACCTCTGTAATAGATAATAACTCGAATGAGTAAACGTCTTCTTATAGCTGTGGAAAATGGCTTTGATGCTGTCTTTAATGTGGGTAATCTGGCATAATTCCTATGCAGTTCTAACAGTTAAAGAGAATTAAATTTACTACAGCAATAGTAAATAAGATGAAACTGTATATATGTAACATCATGTATGACATGGAAAGAAAATACTGTGCATTTTATCACTTTGTTTTTGGTTCCGTTAAATTATTTTTATTTGAAGTTAAAAGAAATTCACCATAGAAAGAATGAAAGCTGTTCTTGCCAGAAACAGGAGACAATGACCTTATCGTCAGAATGATGGAATCACTGATTAAAAATTGTTTATTTGGAATCCTCTGGGCATAACCGTTGTTATAATTGACAATGGTGTAAATAAAATGAGAAATGTTATTAAACTAGTTATGTGAAATAACAAAACAATCTCTCTTAGGCTCTATTAGACAAAGGAGCAGGTCATATTATTTCATCCCTTACCTGACTTGGTAAAGGCATAGAACTTTCTAATGTTCCTCATTTATATGTTCAGTAGGTGGGACTCTGCAGTATTAAGACTATACATTGGAGTACGTATTATATAAATTAAATAATGCATGTACGCAAGTTTGGCATACGTGAGACACAGATAATTAATATGGTTTAAAAGTATACATTTTTGCACACACAAAAAATCAACAACAAAAAGCAAAAAACAAAACAAACAAACAAAAACAAAACAAAACAAGCAAAAAAACAAACACAAACATTGAGTGTTATTGTAATTCTAAAAAATCATAGGGAACATGTAAAAGTTAAAAGATGGTTTGTAAAACATTAAAACAGTGGCGCCTATGTATCACAAAATATCAAAATATTTAGCTGTGCAAGTATTTTTATTGGCATGGCTATCACGATAGCAAGTGTTACCAAACGTTAGTTAACCTTTGCAGGATTCAACAATTACATAACTGAACTCTTAATCAATGATAATTATCTTTATAATAATTATGTTTGAACTGCATTACATTCTTGACATATTCAATTGTATCATAAATTGTGTTCACCACATGTGTTACTTCGTATAAAATGTAATTGTGTCTATCTTACGTACACATATACAGTTTAGATTAACATGCCAATACTTTGAAATTATTTATGCACCAAAATTATTAATTAGGAAAGACATTAGAGAATAGAAAGATGAATTATCTACTTATGACATTTTTACACTACATTATAAGATCAAAATTGAACAATATCTTTCATGTAATGGAAAAAACTAGAAGTAATCTAGTTATGCCCTTCAATTATGATTTTCGGTTTCTCATAAAATTTGAAAAAGAAACTTGCATTTCGCATAATTTTCTTTTCTGCCAAATTGTTCTATGAATTCGCAAAGGAAACATAAATTTACTATATGATATCAGTGTTTCTAATAGTACATGTATTTCACATTAAGCTTTGATTCAATATCTTCATTTACAATTATCTTTTTAATAACGACATATATGATATGTATCACATTTGCCATGTTTGTTGGAGATTTTCGCAACAGACATTTAGTATTCCTGTAGATACCAAATGTGTTCCTCTCCTCGACGACTCGTATTAAGCAGAGGCTTTTGACGTTCTGCAATATATATGATGTCCTTTCGCTGTAAAATTAAAATGTCTGGCATCGGTCTTCTTGAACATGAAATAAAGGGCATCAGAGATATAGTTAGCTAGATCTGTTTCATACCTTGATCTACACCTAGAAACTGACATTTAAGAATGATTCTTTACGACGTTGTAAAGTTTTGGTTGATATGTGGCGACATTCCAGCAGCACTTACATATGGATGATATATATCTCAGTTTATTTCAGAGTTTGTGTTTCCCCATCAGAATTTTGTTGCTAGAGGTTTGCAGCTACCGCGGCAGCATCTTAAGGTTCATAGTGGTGATGTTAAAGTTATTATGTAATTCAAAGGTTTAATGATCACCGACATAACCATTACGGAATCAAAAATGACCACGCTTACGTTCTGTTTGTCGCAGTCAAATCCCATATCATCGGAATTTATACATAAATAACACGATGGATGCCACTACAGGGACATGACTGCTTACCTTTCTGGAGCAACTGAGTTCACATCATCCTTTATCGTCATGTGAGAATGAATTATAACAGTGTATTATTTCTATTACATTTTGTAGGGATTCAAAGCATGCTTAATATAAATGACTGTTAATTGGACTAAATTGTCAACATAAGAATGTTAAATGCAAGACAGGTTTCAGATATATATATTACTAGGTGCGAACATAGACTATCCATACACTTATGTTGCTTTCATGTTATGTTACATTATTCATAGCTTATAAACCCTTTTGCTACGTGATTTTGTTCTTCTAAACCAATGCAGCTTGTATGCAATGCTGTTCATGATGATACATCATTGCATAACTTTACAGAACTCATTAATATTGCCATCTGTCTTAGAAGAAATATAACTAACCATGATTTCTATTCATTTATATGCAGAGACATCTACTCAATTTTCGAATTGCATCAACGAAAATAAATATTACATATTCTACCGTATAATCTTTATAATCAGGCAATACAAACATTGAAGGAAATCTAATGTATTGTAGACCAATTTTCGGAATTCAAAGACTATAAATGTGATGAGTGTGAATCCTGCTGTTTTAAGTAAGTAATTTCCCTATTTTCCCCAGCGTATGGTAATAAACTGAAAAACAACAAAATACTACACTGTCTGAACAATTCTACAATCAAATATCATAACCGTAGAAAGAGGCAAAATCGGTACCACTAACACACAAATACATGTCCGCTCAATAAAAAGTGACGGGGTTAAACTAGTTTTATGTGCCCAAACCTCTCCTTTTAGTGAAATGATGCAATCAAGCAAGTGATCGGTCTATTGATACACTATTCTGCAGTATACCAATATATACTGAAGGGAAAAAGGAACGCAGGGTAACATAATATGCTCCTATTTTTTAACTGCGTGGCGTAAAATTACGAAAACTGGGCAGACGAGTGGCTTGGTCAGTGTGCACTAAAATCGGTGTCTAAAGTTACTCAACCGTGAAAGGTATTATGTGACATAGAAAAAGTGATAAAAAGCAAATAACACGTGCAGAATAATGATAACAAGTTCGTCTACACATCGTGTCATGCCACTTTATACTCTTGAGGTATACACGTCGCTTTCCACTATTTAAAGTTAATTTGAATCTCTTGTAATCATTCCACGGCTGACGGAAGTTCAGAGGGGTCAGGCTATTGCATTGCTAATGCAAGGTCAAAGGCAACAACAAGTTACTTTGCAATTTGGTGTGAACGTTTCCACCATAGAGCGTCTTGTTCGTCGTATGAGATACTGGAAGGGTTGCAGATCGTCCGCGACGGGGACGTCCGCGCGTAACGGCGCCACGTCAAGACAGGGCTATTCGTCTTGCCCACCTGCGTAATCGCCACGTTACTGCCACTGAAATTGCTTTAACTACGGTAGGCAATCATAATCGCCATATTTACCCAAAAACTGAGAAGCCGATTGCGCGAATTTGGTCTGCGAGCTCGTCGACCTTGCATTGGTTTTCCTCTCACTCGTGCACGTCGCGCGCGTCGTATGGCTTGGTTGGCGGCATGCTCCCAGACAATTTCCAATGAGGCAATAGAGACGGATCTTTTTCACAGATGAGTCGCGGGTCACTCTTTTTCGTCAGGACGGTCGACGTCGTGTATAAACTGACGTCGTGGGGAACGCTTCGCCGACGCTTGCGTTCTTGAGAGGGATAGGTTTGGGGGTGGATCGCTTATGGTCTGGGAAGGGATATCTCACGGGTTAAAATCGCCGTTGATTGTGATAGCCGGTGATTTAACAGGCGTCAGATATAGGGATGAAATCCTCCGGCCGGTTGCAGTTCCATTTGTGCAACAGCATCACCTGATTTTCCAGCAGGATAACGCCCGGTCCCATGTAGCCAGAGTTTTTCAAGATTTTCTCGCCAATCATAACATTAACCCACTCGATTGGCCTCCGTACAGTCCAGATTCGCCCCCAATCGAACATCTGTGGGACGAAATGGACAGGAGAGTAAGGGAGCGTTGGAATGCCGCCGCTACTCTCGACCAATTAAAGGTTGCCCTGTTGGAAGAGTGGGATAATATCCCCATGAGAAGGATAAATGCTCTGATGAACTCCATGCACAGGAGAATCAGGGCTGTAACAGATGCGCGAGAGGGGCATACGAGATATTGACGAGTTAATCGATTTCACTTTAACATATTGGGGGGTACTGTTAAAATGGTTTCAATTACTCATGAATTATTGATCAAAATCTAATGAAATTTTAAAAACTTGTTGATTAAATTTGTGTATCCTTATATATTAATATTGACAAAAAAACATTCGAATAAATATTAAATCACCTAAAATGTTGACCCTGCGTTTCTTCTTCCCTTCAGTATAAATACCGGTACATTTGTATATATTATGATTCAATGCATTTTGTTTGATAAGATATTACTACATTCCATAGCAAGAAGGGTTTGAAGATACCAAAGGGGTAATCAGAATCCGTAAATCTGAAGAAACCAAAGGGGTAATCAGAATCTGTAAATCTAAGATACCAAAGGGGTAATCAGAATCTGTAAATCTAAGATACCAGAGGGGTAATCAGAATATGTAAATCTAAGATACCAAAGGGGTAATCAGAATCCGTAAATCTGAAGATACCAAAGGGGTAATCAGAATATGTAAATCTAAGATACCAAAGGGGTAATCAGAATCTGTAAATCTGAAGATACCAAAGGGGTAATCAGAAGCCGTAAATCTAAAATACCAAAGGGGTAATCATAATCTGTAAATCTAAGATACCAAAGGGGTAATCAGAATCTGTAAATCTAAGATACCAAAGGGGTAATCAGAATCCGTAAATCTAAGATATCAAAGGGGTAATCAGAATCTGTAAATCTGAAGATACCAAAGGGGTAATCAGAATCTGTAAATCTAAGATATCAAAGGGGTAATCAGAATCTGTAAATCTGAAGATATCAAAAGGGTAATCAGAATCCGTAAACCAGAAGATATCAAAGGGGGAATCAGAATCCGTAAATCTGAAGATACCAAAGGCGTAATCAGAATCCGTAAATCTGAAGATACCAAAGGGGTAATCAGAATCTGTAAATCTGAAGATACCAAAGGGGTAATCAGAATCTGTAAATATGAAGATACCAAAGGGGTAATCAGAATCCGTAAATCTGAAGATACCAAAGGCGTAATCAGAATCCGTAAATCTGAAGATATCAAAGGGGTAATCAGAATCCGTAAATCGAAGGAGAGACAACACAATGGCCAAACGAAAAAGAACAAAAGCCATCTACAGTGTTAGGGATGTGTGCACGAAAGGCATCCTTGAACAATATTTCAGTTATATCGTGGTGGTCAGTATATTGTTGGAAGAAATCCGAGTACACAGAGAAGACTACCGACCAGTATATCACCTGTCACTGGCAAACTCTATCACATAAAGGTGGTTGAATTGAGTACATATCGCCGTGGGGCGGAAATCGAACTCATACCAATGTGTTGTGATAGCCACTTGTTACATGAGTAGATATGTATCGAAATACCAAACGATCGTGCCCTCGATGGCCCATGAGAAAAATACAATAATGTTATAGAAAATATGATTATATGTAAAATATCGTGCTGCAGCATTAATCAGCATAATAACATTACCTCTTTCTAGGTATTGAATCACTCCTTGACATATTATTTATGAATTAAACTGAAATGAATTAAATCATACTCTTTGAGAATGGCAATAGCCGTCAAATCACTTTCGTTAAATGTTTCAATGCATGGCAGGAATAGAAACGCATAAATCTGTGCAAAATTTTGTTCAATAATAAAATTGTCTTTTAAATCAATTATGTCAAATGATATTATTCCTACACAGTCAAACCTTCCCATCCAGTCACCTCTATTAAGCAGTCACCTGTATTAATAGGTCACCTTTTTCTTGTCCTTTCATAGAAAATGTCATATGAATTGAACCTCTTTTAAGAGGTCACCTGTCTTATAAGGCCACTTTTCATTGGTCTCACATGTGACCTCTTAATACAGGTTTGACTGTATATTTTGTAAATCTTTCCACTTAGCATTACCACTTTCTAGTGTGATCGATGTCACAAACCGGTAGGACGGTCTTAATCAGTGTCGACTTTGTGGTTATTAGATTTCCTCATTGTATTTCACATTACAAAACTAAACTGGCAGTAACTAGGTTCATGCTTTCATGTTGTCAAGTTAAAATGCTTGTTAACAACTTTTGTGGCAGAATTTTTGTACAAGTGTGTCGTTGGCAACTTTCTATTGACAATTGAAAGTTCTCCATTTTAGAGGAAAATGTACTTCAGAGTATTATGATGTTATTAATTTAGTTAACAAGTCTCTATTTTCGCACAATAACAGTGCGATCGTGCACGTGTGTCTGGTCGACATTTTACCAATGAGGTGAATTTCTAAATTAATTTTATTGTGATGTTTTTTTTTAATTATTTCACATCAACCTTAAATGTAAATAACATCTTGGATTTTCTTCTTTTTTTTGGTTCAGTGTTCAGTGCATATTGAAAGGGTATATGGATGCTATATGTTTATATAAGTTTGTAGTATTGTCTTTTTTTACCTATTGTGTTATTGTTCCATTGTTTGAATACGTCTATTTATTTGGAATCTACCAAACATCTTTGTAGACTATGAAAGTCTCCATTCATCATTTATGACTCTGATGGTGGCAATGTTGGATGTCGGATTGCTAACTTTGTAAAGGACCACTCAGTGCTCAAAACCTAAATTAATCTTCCCACACGCCCAAATACGTTTTGGTAATAAAAAAAAGATTTAGAAGGTAAAACTTTTGACATACTAGTAATTGTTCATGAATGTATAAGAAAGAGGCCAGGGCCGCATTACTATTGATTCTATTTTGTAATGATACCATTGGTATCAGACAAGCAATATTTCCAAAGTTTGTTAATCAAAGACTATAAAGTCTTACCAGTTGGCAGTACATTATAACTCGTGTCTCAATTCCCTTAATTTGAGAGTGTTTCCATGAGATACCTGAGTAAAACTGGCACTGAATGATCCAGAATGCAGATACATGTATCTTGTAGATGTTAAATATATACTACTGTTAATTTATTTTGCGAGAATGAATTTCTCAGACAAAATCGCATCGAATGCTACTCCCAGATCCACCAGGGTTAGAAAACAGTCCCACATAGTCACCCACAGAAAAACTAATTGCAGTTACAACTATAAACAACCAAAAAAAGAAACGTTGGTTTTATAGACTTTATTTTACTCTTTTACCCATCCAGTATTTGGGTTTTTGTTTAAGTCCTTTTGTTATTTCACCAGCAGATCTTCGCACCTCTTTACGCTCCTTACGGTGGGCTTGGTACTCTTCCTGTCTCTTTATTTCTTTCTGGCTCTGAAATTGAATAGAAAAAATGATGATATTTATGTAATTTTTCATGTTAAAGGGTCATACGAAACAATTTGTAACACTTCTAAGACATTGCAACACTTCTAAGACATTGTAACACTTCTAAGACATTGTAACACTTCTAAGACATTGCAACACTTGCATAAAGAGAATCCGGATATGAAACAAAGGATATAAAAATATGATATACTTTCTACGCTACTACGCATACAGACGTTAGGCAATACATTGTTCATGTTTTTGGGAATGCCAAGCTCTATACACGACAAAACAAACAATTTTAAGCAGCTCATAAGGATGAACAGCTTTTATTCATGACTTATCATCGGGTTTGTAACTAGATTAATACGACGGGTGCAACTAGTGGAGCAAATAACTGCTTACACTTCTTGGCCATTGTGCTGTCTGTCCTTCGATGTACAGATTCTGATTACCCCTTTGATGTCTTCTCTTCTTATACTTTAATCCATATACACGTGTTTCTACTGATTAATAATATGTAAACTTATTCTCGTCACGAAATGTTGCTAACTTGACGATAAAGAACAAACATACTCCCGTCAGAAGACTAACCCAACATACTCCCGTCAGAAGACGAACCCATCATACTCCCGTCAGAAGACGAACCCATCATACTCCCGTCAGAAGACGAACCCAACATACTCCCGTCAGTAGACGAACCCAACATACTCCCGTCAGAAGACGAACNGTCTTCTCTTCTTATACTTTAATCCATATACACGTGTTTCTACTGATTAATAATATGTAAACTTATTCTCGTCACGAAATGTTGCTAACTTGACGATAAAGAACAAACATACTCCCGTCAGAAGACTAACCCAACATACTCCCGTCAGAAGACGAACCCATCATACTCCCGTCAGTAGACGAACCCAACATACTCCCGTCAGAAGACGAACCCAACATACTCCCGTCAGAAGACGAACCCATCATACTCCCGTCAGAAGACGAACCCAACATACTCCCGTCAGAAGACGAACC
>MJUT01061315.1:192592-210654 GCA_002080005.1 Gigantidas platifrons
CATAGGTATTATTACTAATAGTACATCATAAGTATTATTACTAATAGTAGATCATAGGTATTATTACTAATAGTACATCATAGGTATTATTACTAATAGTACATCATAGGTATTATTACTAATAGTCCATCATAGGTATTATTACTAATAGTACATCATAGGTATTATTACTAATAGTACATCATAAGTATTATTACTAATAGTCCATCATAGGTATTATTACTAATAGTACATCATAGGTATTATTACTAATAGTACATCATAGGTATTATTACTAATAGTACATCATAAGTATTATTACTAATAGTTCATCATAGGGATTATTACTAATAGTACATCATAGGTATTATTACTAATAGTACATCATAAGTATTATTACTAATAGTACATCATAGGTATTATTACTAATAGTACATCATAGACATTATTACTAATAATACATCATAGGTAATTATTGCATGAACATGTAGTACTAATAATACACAATAGGTTATTATTGCAAAGTTGCTGTTCAAACGATTATGCGTGTAGAAAGATTTTATTCCAGAAACAGCCCGTGCACACAAAATTTGATATATACTTTTTCATTACATTACATATTTCAGCCAATTAAATCTAAGTATGCAGCACTTTGGCCATGTTGCAATGTAACGAAATGGGAAACATTACTTAATATTTTGGTTCAAACGTCTAAGTTGTTCTGATGATAAATTATACATATTATGTAAGCCAGCCAATAAGAAAACATTATGCATCATGACAGCCATATTGGGTGTAGGATTATAGAAAAATTATTGATGATGTCTGTAGAGTATTTGTGCGAAGTTTCCATTCAAATAACTGAGTTGTTTCTTAAGAACTTTTTTCATTATCAGCTAATCAAGAGCCATTATTCCCTAAGTGACTGCCAAACCTCGCACGGCTGATACCCATTTATTTTTAATTATTAAAAACTTCAGCAGAATTTCATCTCATTTCACAAATAAAATGAGGATAACGGCACAAACATTTTCAAAGGCCTTAAAATTTGATTAATTTGTTTATATCATTTCTATTCAGTAATAAAATGATTGATCAGCTAATATAACGTTTTTCTTTCAATTAAAGTTTCAGACCAAAGTGTTTTATTTTTTTTATTTTTCATTTATTATTTTTTTTTATTTATTTACTTTTTTTAAAAGTAGTATTTTCCAAAATATGACAGTTTTTAGAATTTTGACTTCATTAGTAGTTTTGTAGTGTGTAGAATTGCCAATATT
The DNA here is from genome assembly GCA_002080005.1 of Gigantidas platifrons. Taxonomy (NCBI): domain Eukaryota; kingdom Metazoa; phylum Mollusca; class Bivalvia; order Mytilida; family Modiolidae; genus Gigantidas; species Gigantidas platifrons. Next base: position 193,852 of record MJUT01061315.1, read on the forward strand.
ATTTCATCATCTAGACATTGGTTGCAGTTATCACAATGAATACAGAATGTTGTAAAAGGACATTACATAAATAAGATATTATAATGAGATTCAAAATTGGGGATAAGTATAATTTATACTGGCTACAAGTCCCACTATTTGCATATTATTTCAAACTCCTTGTTTTGTGGGGTTATGGTGTTTAACATTATTACAGTTATATCGTGGTGGTCAGTATTATTGGTGAGGAAAACAGAGTACCCGGAGAAAACCACCGCAAGCCACTGACAAACTTTATCACATGCTTTGTGAAATTTACATTCAATAACATAATTGCTATTATTAATAAAAGAGTCAACTAATTACAAAAGTTGAACATTTCAGATACATACATACAGCTTTCAAGTGACCCCTGTCTCACTCTAATACCACATATTATACTAATTGTATATTTAAACAAAAAGGGGGGAATAGAGTAGTAAGTCTAATATTTAACAGAATATTTCCTCTACACTACATAAAACAATCATTCAAATTATCATGTTCCTTTAAGCTTAAAAAAATATTATTTCAAATAATTAGATATGAACAGGAAACAAATGATGCATTCCACAAAAAAATTCAAGAGAAGACATGTAGCATAAAGATAATAATGTCAAAAGTCTGATAGCATATTAAGTGTACACGTTTTTATGTAGTGAAATAACAAAAAATTAACATACAAAATTGCTTCATGTTATTTTCTCCGATTTCAATTTCCAGCAATATGTTAAAATTTTCAAAGCACAGTTTTCGGTACCTCTGCTGTTATAAACCAATTTTACTGCCACTCATCTAATTCTACTTACCAACTGCTCCAGAACTCTCTTCTAATTCTTCTGTCAGATTATCTAGGAATGAACACCATTTTGGAGCTGTCCCTATAGACTGTAAAATATTATGTCAAATTATTCATGATTCTTGAGATATTAAAAAAGAAATCAGGAAATAATACATCATACAAATTACTGTTAAGTAATCTCTAAAGACACTACATTAGTACATTATAAATACATGTGCCCTATTCCATATCAAATATGTTTTTACCCTTTCTAAATCATTCTTAAAACATCTTATTCATTTGAAGCCAAAAGTTAAAACACTAAGAATTTCTCTGGCAAATTCAAACCTAAAACACCAAAACAGACAATGTTAGAAGAAAATGTAAATCAAACATGCTAGGTTGTCTTTCCAGTCACCATACCAAGTTGTATTTCTAGTGAGCATGGCGAGTCCTGTTTTGTGTGAATTAAACTTCTTTGGACTTGTAGAATCTTTCTTTGAGGGCCGAGTAACCTCAATCTCATGTGGAATTGAGTTGGTATGACCAAACTTTATATTATTCTGCCAAAAAAGGATAGAAAGAACATCAATGGAGCTTGATTGATATTGAAACTTACAGGTATATAATATGTTAATACTTTTGGTGCCTCTGTGGCCATGAACATCATTCCAGATTTAGGTACTACACACAAGTCATTCAGATCTGTTCCTGGTTCTATTGCTGTATAAGCTTTACCCTAGATAACACAATAATTTGTACATGAATATTAGTAGTGAGAGCTCTTTGTAACACTTATAATTCATACTGGATAACATAATGTGGTGTGAAAATGCTAATAAACACAATCAATCATTAACGTATATCCTACCAATACTGCAGTGTGAACAAATTTTATTATTAAATTAGGCACCTACAAGACCCTTAGAAATAAAACATACTTGTCTATAAAACAATCATATTATATGTACAAAAAAAAGAAACATTAATAGCTAAATCAATACATCATATATTTAGATTAAAATACAGGTGTTTTGTATATGCATTATCAATGATTGTCCCAAACCTATATCGTTCATACCCTATATCGCATACCCTATATCACATACCCTATATCGTATACCCTATATCATATACCCTATATCGTATACCCAAAAAATTTCAAAATTTCAAAATTTTTCAAAACATTTCAAATTCTCAAAAAAATTCAAAATTTTCATAAATTTTCAAAATTTCAAAAAAAAATTCAAATTTTTTTTTTTTTTAATTTTCAAAGAAATTCAAAATTTTAATAAAATGCATGTATTATCAAAGGCATGGTTGAAATATATGATATAATGGACATTACATGTCAAAATCTGTATCACATGCCGTATCAACCCTCGACCTATATCACCCCTCGGGCCGGTGGCCCTTGGGGTGATATAGGGTTCTTGAGTTGATACAGCATGTGATACAGATTTTGACATGTAATATTCAGTATATATTCAAAATGTATGTTATCTAACTATATTTTGGAATATAAATAAATTTCTTTTTTTTAAGACAAATAACCCATATTATTAAAAGAACAAAAAGTATCTGTTGTACAGAGCAACATGAAATGTAATGCTCACCTAGATTTATTTACTTACATCATTTCTGTTCCAAAGTTTGAGTATTTTTGAATCCATAGACATTACCAGATCAAGAGTGTCGTGAAATTCTATTGATTTGATTGGTAGTTCATACTGGTGGTCTTTTATTAACAACGGTTTATCAGATCTCAGGTCGTATAGCAATACCTGAAATACAAAACCAGTATTCCTGTTTAATAATAAGAATTCAATATGGTATGCCATCATTAGGGCTGCATAATGCCCATTTGTGCATAATGCTCATCCCTCTTAATTTACTATTCTGATGGTTGCCATTCATAATACATGTATATGTAAAACTGTCTTAAAATAACTTTGCATGTTGACAATAGTAAACACCAAAAATGGTGGACATGTGATTTTCAGATCTGAAAAAGACCAAAACACATTGTTTTTGTTTATGATGCACAGCCCTCCTGCAAAATAAAGAATCTATGTAAAATCTAGCACATTATACATAGGTCATTATTATTCAATACCAAATAAAATTTTAAGACAGTTTTACATATATTATGAATAGTATGCATAAGATTGGACAATTAAATAAATTGAAACAACAAACATGTACCACCCCATTGTATCAATGTAAACTTTTCAAAAATAAAAAAAGACAATAACAAAACTTTGAAAAGAACCATACAATGATCATTAATGTATTATATGAATGTGAAATATTGGTTATTGACATGTAAACTGTCATGTCTTTTGAAGTCAACCATGAATATTGAAACCTTTACTTTATAGACTATTGTGTTTACAACCTGATATAACAGTGAATTGTATGTTTTTGATTTTGGATCTGTAGCAACAGTGTAATATTTTTGTTTTTCATTCCATTTAAACTTAAAACTTTTAAGAGTATTCAAAAATAATATCATCACCAAAATAATGCATGTATCTTGCAAGCAATACACTGAAATATCTATCTCCAACTGAATATAGTAATAATAATAGGGGAGGTTTTTAGTGTTGAAGTATTTCTGATATAATTTATATTTGCATAAATTGAACGATTGCTGTTGGCATGGGCTCAGATGAAATGCATTTCATAATTTACTTGTTGACAAAGAATGCAGCTATTGACAAACATGAATTACATTTTGACAATTTCTCAAGTTGTAATTACTTCTTTCCAAAACAGTATCCTGAGTAGGTGCTAGAAGTTCAGATCAACATTCAAGCATTATTTTGTTATTTGAAATTTTGATCAGATAAATAATGATAATTTTTTTTTCTGCTATTTTTGTTATTTTCCCCTCAGCTATTTCCTACTAAAATTAAATAAGATTGACATAACATGTTAATCCTGTCATAATACCACTAGTTTCTACAGTGAATCAAAGAACAATAGAGTCAATTATGTACAAAGAAAAAGTGGCCTTATATGACAGGTGACCTCTTAAAAGAGGTTAAATACAATGAAATTTTCTATGAAAGGAGAAGAAAATGTAGACCTTTTAATACAGGTGACTGCTTAATAGATGTGAATGCATGAGCACGTTTGACTGTATTCCAATTTTGGCCTAATGAATATAATTTGTTTCTTTTCCAGGTAATTCCGTTTCAACACAAATTAAAGTTTTCTAAGTAAGTTTAATTGTTCCAAGGCTCTCAACTGAATTATCAACATGTTTTGTCCTCCTACAGTCACCACCAAAAAAAAAAACCAATTTACTTAACTATAAGGTTAAAAATGTGACCTAGTTTAGATTCATTGAAACCAAATGAAAATTAACATGCCACGGTGGATTTCAATTTATTAAACAAAGGAATGCCTGTTTAATGAAAATTAAATGTAACTAGTCCCTTAAGTGTCGTAATATTTCTCAAATCCATATTTATCATGGATTTTAGTCTAACCTCCTCATAAGAAACAGGGGGCCGTCGTGGTCGTGATCATATGGTAGTTGGATTTACAACTACCAATGCAATCAGTGCCTATCACCACTAAAGTTGTGAGTTCGAATCTTGCTCATGGCAAGGTTTACAGGATACAAAATTATGTGATAAAGTTTGTCAGTGACTTGCAACATGTCAGTGGTTTTCTCGGGGTACTCCGGTTTCCTCCACCAATAAAACTGACCACACAATATACCTGAAATATTGTTGAAAGTGGCATTAAACACCATAACCCTAACCCTAAACCAATGATCATACATGTACAATTTGGATTAAACCAAGTTTGTTGTTTCTTAGAGATATTTTCCATCAACCTCCTATGTTAAATTATATCCTGCACTGTTAGCCCTTTATATTTACTATCAACACACACACAAACATAAACACTGGTACAGCAGAAGAATCTGCAATGACAATTCTAGCCAAGTTGGCCAAATGGTAACATTATTTTTTGCATAAAATTGCAAAAATACAGTGGATCTTTGCCAAGAAAGAAATGTTACTTGGGAAGAAACATCTTTTAAATTACCTACAGTGAATTTGGTATTGTCCAGGATAAAATGTTCAAAAACAATTATGATGATTAAAAAAGATAAATAAACTAGAACTGTGAGTGACCTCACTGAGTGATACCCCCCGCTTGCAGTTTAGTAGGAGTTGTGCTTACAAGGTACATGCATCCCCCTCACCTTTTCGTGAAAGTATAAGTTGAATTATCTCCCCTTTTAAATTTTGGACAGCAACCATATTCCTTCATGCACATCTGCAGGTAGTGTACTACAAGTGTGTAAAGTTTCATAAAAATCTAATTAGCCGCTTAGGAGGAGTTGCGCTTACAAGGTACATGGACGGACGGACAGTATAAGTTGAATTATTTCCCCTCTTAAATTTTGGACAGCAACCATATTCCTTCATGCACATCTGCAGGTAGTGTACTACAAGTGTGTAAAGTTTCATAAAAATCCAATCAGCCGTTTAGGAGGAGTTGCGCTTACAAGGTACATGGACAGACGGACAGATGGACGGACGGACGGACAGATGGACGGACGGACGGACAGATGGACGGACGGACGGACAGGGTAATTCCTATATACCCCCCAAACTTTGTTTGCAGGGGGTATAATAACTAGAGGCTCCTAGGAGCCTGTAATCGCTCACCTGCCTCAAAGTTGGCCCAGCAGTTTCAGAGGAGATAATTTTTAAGTGATTTTTTGCCAAATTTGATATTTTTAGAAACGGTGGCTATCTTGGTTGGCAGCAGGGGTCATCGGACACAATTCTCAAAGAGGACCATCTGAAGACCATTCCACCATAGTTTGGGCCCAATTGGCCCAACAGTTTCAGAGAAGATAAATTGTAAGTGATTTTTGGCCGAATTTTCTATTTTTAGTAACAGCAGCCATCTTGGTTGGCGGCCGGGTTCGTCGGACAGACTTCTGAAAGGGGATGACCTAAAGACCATTCCACCATAGTTTGGGCCCAATTGGCCCAGCAGTTTCAGAGGAGATAATTTTTAAGTGATTTTTTGTCAAATTTTCTATTTTTAGTAACGGTGGCCATCTTGGTTGGTGGCCGGGCTCATCGGACACAATTCTGAAAGAGGACCATCTGAAGACCCTTCCACCATAGTTTCGGCCCAATTGGCCCAGCAGTTTCAGAGAAGAAAATTTTTAAGTGATTTTTTGCCAAATTTTCTATTTTTAGTAACGGCAGCCATCTTGGCTGGCGACCGAGGTCGTCGGACAGAATTCTGAAAGAGGACCACCTAAAGACCATTCCACCATAGTTTCGGCCAAACTGGCCCAGTAGTTTCAGAGGAGATAATTTTTAAGTTATTTTTTTGCCAAATTTTCTATTTTTAGTAACGGCGGCTATCTTGGTTGGCAGCCGGGGTCGTCGGATACAATTCTCAAAGAGGACCATCTGAAGACCATTCCACCATAGTTTGGGCCCAATTGACCCAGCAGTTTCAGAGATGATAATTTTTAAGTTATTTTTTGCTGAATTTTCTATTTTTAGTAACGGCAGCCATCTTGGTAGGCGGGGGGATTGTCGGACACAATTCTGAAAGGGGGCCACCCAAGGACCATTCCACCAAAGATTGGTTCAAATTGGCCCAGTGGTTTTAGAGGAGTTGATTAAAATGCAAAAAGCTAACGACAGACGGACGACCAGTGATAGCAATAGCTCACATGACCCTTCGGGTCAGGTGAGCTAAAAATTGGCTCCAGAGATACTGTAGATACTTTTCGAAATTACACGTTTTACAATACAGTGGCCATCTTGGAAGGGGACCTCCCAAGGACTTTTGAATTTAATTTTGGTTTCATTCCATCCATTGGTTCTGAAGAAAAAGATTTTCAATGATTTCCAGTTTCAACCAATCAAAAGCCTTGGTAACCATCTTGGATATCAGGCAAGGTCTTTGATCTAAACTGTCATGATGTAACAGCCATGACTACAGACACCTCAAAAGACACATACAATGTACTATTTCCACTATCATAGTCAAAGTATATTTAAATTACAAAACGATCAGAGCTAACACCAGACATCTCATATTTATCTGCCCAGTACTAGTGCCCACTGCCATGGTTGCATAAGATTTTAGACAGCTAATACTTACATGTCCAGTACTAGTTCCCACTGCCATAGTCAAAGCATCCTTAAATTTCAGTGCTGTTACAGCAGGGACTACAGACAACCTACAATGGTATTTTTAAATTAATCTAAAATGAGTTCTAAGGTTTCAAAGATCATGTAATCACATATATTTTCACCAGTTACATGATTGCTACTAACATGTTGTGAATATGTGTCAAACAACTTGTTTATAGCAGCACTGATAATGTAAAGGTTTGGAAGATTAAGAAATAATGATCGGAAGCATAGAGCCCGGCATCCGAGAATTATTTCGATTCTAACAGGGCATTACGGTAATGTTATGCATTCAAGTATACCTAGACAGAGGTTATTTTTGGGCACTGTTCCAATTACTTCCCTAATTTACAAGAATATATAACGCTACAGAAACATTATAAAAATTGATAGCGATCAAAAAATAATTTATAATGTATATTTATTATTTATATTCTTTTAATTTAACATACATAAAGTACAAATATGCAAAATATGCTGTCGATTAGATATGCCTTCTGCACATGTGTTAAAGGTGTTCTGTGCTATTTAGAGCCCTCTATTGTTATCAAAGCGAATGTAGCACGCCATGTTAGAATATTGATTAGTTTAGTAAAGGAAGCTGTCTTGTATGGAGGTCAGAGTATTAAATATACTTTTGAAAAGGGGAGCAATCAAGGACTATCCCAATGAGCATGGGATTACAATAAAGAATACATTCACTGACTGTTTTTTTAAATACTATAAGATATTTAAAGTTTCAACTATTTTTCATTTAAAAACAAAAAATCATTTATCTTTGAATTTAACTGAGATATATTCTTGAAATAAAGATTCTGTATAATTTTGGTGAGAACAGATGAAAGAATGAATTTACTAGAATGCACACACAAGCAGCACTTCTCGAAAATTTTTCATCATAAAAAAAAAGTTTTATAAAAAAAAAAAAAAAAAACAGTTCTCCAATATACTTAACATGAAATTTCACTATACTTCACATCTTTTAATTCCCCCAAAAATATCTTTAAACTTGCTTTGAACAATTCTCAAAATCCAGTTTTTAAAGAACAAAGTTTTTACCCCTAAAAGAGATTGCAGGGTAGGTAGATCTTGACAAGNATAAAAATTGATAGCGATCAAAAAATAATTTATAATGTATATTTATTATTTATATTCTTTTAATTTAACATACATAAAGTACAAATATGCAAAATATGCTGTCGATTAGATATGCCTTCTGCACATGTGTTAAAGGTGTTCTGTGCTATTTAGAGCCCTCTATTGTTTTCAAAGCGAATGTAGCACGCCATGTTAGAATATTGAGGTAGATCTTGATATGCTGCACATTTTTGCACTTTCAACTTATCATCTATCTCTTATAGTTTTTGAAATAAAGAATGAAAAGTATTAAAATTTTGAAAATTTGATGAAAAAAGGGCAATAACTCCAAGATGGGTAATTATATTTTCTTCACAATTGCAAGGCAGGTAGATCTTGACATGCTGAACATTTTTGCAGTTTCAACTTATCATCTATCTCTTATAGTTTTTGAAAAAGAGCTAAAAGTATTAAAATTTTGAAAATTTGATGAAAAAACTCCAAGATGGGTAATCAGATTTTCTTCAAAATTTCAGGGTAGTTAGATATTGCCGTGCTGATCATTTTTACCCCATGTCAGATTTCTGATATTATTAACGGTTTTTGAGTTATTACCAAAAACGTGCAATTTTACCATATGTTCTATTTTTAGTAACAGCGGCCATATTAATTGGTGCATGGCTTCACCGAACACATTTTTGAAACTAGACACCCTAGTGACGATTCAGACAAAGTTTGGTTCCAATTGGTCTGGTAGTTTCAGAGGAGAAGATTTTTGAAAAAGTTTACGACGTACGACAGACGACGGACGACAATGGATGCCAAGTGATGGCAATAGCTCACATGACCCTTTGGGTCAGGTGAGCTAAAAAGGAATTTTTTGGAGAAAAAAAATCATTAACTTACTCAAGGTCTTCTATGTGTTTACCAAGGACTGTATCTAACACTCCAACTCTATTCCTTACTCTGGTATCAAAGCACTCTACATGTCCCTAAAATAGAAATCAGAATTATCATAAACTGTATTTAGCATTACAACTCAAATTCTTGCTCTAGTATCAAAAAATTATATCTACCTGTTCCTAAAATAGAAATGATATATATCATATGCTGTATCGCATCCTGCATAAAAAAATAACAAATGTGTCATGAGAGTTTAATGAGTGGTACCATGGAAGCCATCTTGAAATTGGTTGATGGTTAGGGCTAACAAATATAATTTTAACATTATACCTAAAAGGAACCAGTCGAGTCAACTATTAAATAACAATTTTAACAAAATCGACCTAATTTGCACAATTATCAAAAGAAAGTAGAGGCTCATGTGAGCCTACATCACTGATCGGGTAAAGAGGATGAACCCATTAGACCCTGAGACATTAATTGGTACAAAACCAAACCTTCATATAACAATGCTTGCATATTCCTTACTAGTGTTCCCAAATTCAGCCTTTGTTGAATTTTGGTTCAAATCCCATAGTCCCCAAGACCTACAATCTAAATCTACAATCTACATATCACTACGATTCTGCACAACAAATATTGTAGTACTTCAATAACTGGTTCCTGAGAAGATGATTTTAAGATTTATTTAATATTCCCCCTTTTATTTAAGCCATCTTATACAAACATGTAGTTCCCCCCGCCCCCCCCATTAAGGATCAACTTCATTCAAACAAATCTGAGTTTCCTAAAAAAAATTATGTATCCCCATATAAACAAAAAAATGAAGCAATGAATATTTTGATACATCTTCCTATTGTGAATGGTGTTATCTTTATGAGGTATTATCCTTTAAACAGCTATTGTTATAATTGTACTCTATGATCATTAATTGTATCTTGAGTGAACTGTGATTTAATCAATCTTTTTGTCTTAATTGTGAACGATCTTTACTCCTGATAATTGTTATAATTATGTTGTATTACTGTTTACAAACACATAAATAGGACATTGATTGAAGACAGCTCTAAGCAACTTCAATAACCAGACTTATGATTTCATAATTTTCAAAGGGCCATCGTGGCCATGATCGTATAGTAATTGGATTTACAACTACCTGTTCAATCAGTGCCTATCACCACTAAAGTTGTGAGTTCGAACCCTGTTCATGGTGACGTGTACTTGATACAACATTATCGGTGGGTTTCTCCAGGTATTTCGGCTTTCTCCACCGATAAAACTTACTGCCACAATATAACTGAATTATTGTTGAAAGTGGCATTAAATACCAAAAACCTAAAACCATCATTTTCAATTTCATACTGATGCTTCTTATTTAAGGTTAAAAAAATATATAATATAAATTCTAATATGACGTCCTTCTTTCGATTTGCAAACAAACAAGAGATTTATTAGATGACAAAATCTCATTAGCACATGCGCAGTACACATTTAAGCCAGGTGATAAAATCACAAAATAAAATTATTTACATGGTTGTTACTGTTTGAAGCATCTATATTCACTGAAAATAATCAACATGTCCAAATTTAATAAATATGCAATGTGCAATTAAAACGTGCAAACACAATATTATTGCTATGGATGCTCCATCAATAAGACTGACTTTCCCGTCGTAAAAGTACATGTTGATAAGTTACCGTCTGCTTGAATTTGGCAGCATAAATTGTGTGCGACATTGTCCGTAAACGTAAATATAAATGATTGTCTTTCCCATCAAAGTATACTACCATATTTCTACCGTTAGACATATCAGAATCGGATATTAGGCGTTTACCCCGAGCGGAAGCGAGGGATAAAGTTTACTAATATTCTGCCAACCCATGTTAAAACTCAAAACACATTCTGGCTTCCATAAATTATTTCTTAGATAACAATTGAATCTTTAGCAAATATCATGGGGCTCTACAACAACCAAAGACAACTAAGTTCAAAAGAGTATGAATATAGTGACAAAGTGAATACAAACACAACAACAGCACGGTCAAACAAAACAAACATATCAAATATGATACCATTCGTTAATATAAGATACAACATTATCAGGTGAACTTTAGTATTTTCTCTGGCTTTTCCTTTTACTGCTTGAAACCTAACCCACTGGCAATATCTTCCCAGCTGGATTTTCATTGGTTAATCTAGAGTTCATCTGGATGTCAGACCATGTTGTGTCACATGTTAATGAAGCGCATAATATTTAATATACGATTTAAATTACGTCCATAGCCTCTACTGCTCCATATATGGCACCTTCTATATAGAGACAAATGGTCATTGTCATAATGTAGAATTCATGGTGCTCACCACAAAAAAAAACCTTTCCATAAAATGTGTTCTAGAACAGTTCATGAATAAATCATGAATATTTAATTACAATGTATATTCAACTCAATCAGATTAAAAACACATCTCTTACTGGCTCCCCTGATATGTCGGGGCATGGGAGGTCTGAAGAAACACCCCCACTACAGGTCACATGCAAGTTACCCTATGTCATGAATAATTAATGATGTGATAAATGTGGATTGTGACCTTTTTCAACAAATAGGATTGCACTCAGAAAACAAAGCAATTTAATTTCAAATTAAAATGCTTTAATAGCCAACTGTCATTGTCATTGGACAGTAACATAGGGTTATTCACATGTGACCCCTAGTGGGGGTTATTCAGATCTCCCCCTCCGCAATATATCATTTAAGGGGGAGCAAGTGAGAAATGTGAATTTAATAAGATTGTATTATGTATACATCTTTATTCTCACAAGGGCTGTCATGGTCTCGATCGTATGGTAGTTGGAATTACTACTAACTATGCCATCAGTGCCTATCACCACTAAAGTTGTGAGTTTGAATCCCGCTCAGACGAGGTGTACTCGATAAAACATTATGTGATAAAGTTTGTCTGTGACTTGCGGTAGGTCAGTGGTTTTCTCCGGGTACTCCAGTTTCTTCAATCAATAAAATTGACTGCCACAATATAGCTGAAATATTGTTGAAAGTGGTGTTAAACACCATAACCCTACCAACCCCCCACCCCACCTCACCCTTATTCTCGTAAACATTTGCGAGTTACAAACAACTCTCCAGTATAATTTGTTCATGAATTTTGTTCATGGTGTAATTAGGGATACTGGTAATCATTTATGACCTTTATAAGAACTTAACTTCAAAGACTGTGTGAACCTCATGTACTATTAGTGAAGATTATCAACTCTACATGAGCTGTACAAACTGTTAATAAATAAGTCACCATGTATTGGTAATGAAAATATCACTGGGGACATACTGGCAAAACTTTAAAATCTTGGTATGAATATTCAAAAAGTTTTGAAGTAATTATTGAGAAAATTTGTGTTGTTCTTTAAATTCCCTCAATGGCAATTCATTCAATAAAAGTACATACAAAATCAGTACACATGGACTAGATATGTACTGAGTCTGAAAGTGCATTAAATTGTACGGCTAGATAAATTTGGTTAGATATCAAGATTTGCTACAAATACAATTTGTAGTTGATAACAAATATGTAACAGAACTAGAGGCTCAGTGGGCTGAGCCTGTGTCACTGACCTTTCATTCTGTTTTGAAGAAACTTTATACAGAACCTTCTATAGGTGCTTCCTACCAAATTTCGGTTCATTTGGTTACTTGTTTTCAGAGGAGAAGCTTTGTTAGAAATCAACCAATCAGAAACAAGAATTGCCTATGGTGGGACTAACTGAGCAATTTTCATAGAGGACCTTCCATAGATGCTTCCAACCAAGATTCAGTTAATTTGGCCAAGTGGTTTCAGAGGAGAAGATTTTTCTAGAAATCGACCAATCAAAAACAACAATTGCCTGTGGCGGCCATGTTTGCTTACGGATCAAGACGAAATGAGCAATCTTTATAGAGGACCTCCCATAGATGCTTCCAACCAAGTTTCGGTTCACTTGGCCAAGCGGTTTCAGAGGGGAAGATTTTTTAGAAATCAACCAATCAGAAACAAGAATTGCCTGTGGTGGCCATGTTTGTTTACGGATCGGCAAGAAATGAGCAATTTTATAGAGGACCTTCTATACATCCTGCCTACCAAGTTTTGGTTTACTTGGCCAAGCGGTTTCAGAGGAGAAGATTAAAATGTGAAAAGTTAACAAATGACAGACGACGGATGACGGACGACAGACGACGGACGCCGGCAAGCGGTTTCAGAGGAGAAGAATTTTAGAAATTGACCAATCAATAACAAGAATTGACTGTGGTGGCCATGTTTGTTAACAGATCGGGACGAAATGAGCATTGATGCCTACTACCTAGTTTCAATTCATTTGGCCAAGCAGTTTCAGAGGAGAAGATTAAAATGTGAAAGTTAACGGACGATAGACGACGGACGACGGACGCCAAGTGATGGCAAAAGCTCACTTTGCCTTTGGCAAGGTGAGCTAATAAAAAGGTATGATGAAACACTGGTAGACACATACATGTGTAGACCAGTGTATTAGTTATACTTAGAGAAGTAGTCTAATTAAAACATAGATTAAATTTTTAATATAAATGGCAGTTATTAAATAATAATTGGCACGATGAATTAAAAGGACATTTAAGCTTAAAACTGATTTGTAACTATTTCCCACAAGAGAAAGCTGCTAAAGCAAACTATTTACTGTAAAATAAATTAAATGAGTGGGATTCCTGTGGGAAATCATATTATCTCTTTGATATCAATCTTATAAAAAAACTTATTATGTAATTTAAAGTTCAAAACATTGCCAAAAGCTGCTAATCAGGAAGTGTAAATTAAATAAAGCATATAACTATGTTGTCTAAGTAGGTGACATATCACAGGGATCCATTTACAAGGAAACAATTAAAGACTTGTTCAGTTTAGAAAACAAATACAGATTTAACCCAAAAAAATACATAGCTAGTGACTAAAATTCCTTCAGAATTTCAACAGAGTATATTAAATTATTTTCGCTATATTTTTTTTTAATGACATTCAAAATGACTGCCAATAACATTCTAACAATGTCAATCAATCATTGCCTTCATCAATTGTCATTTATGTTAGATACTCTTGGTCATTTTCTGAGGTTCATTTCAGTCTTTTAATATTAATTTAATCAATATTTACTACAGGGCCATATTCTAGAGTTTGGAAATTCCGAAGTAAATTCAATCTAAAGGAGAAAAAAACTGAAACTTTCACATTATATGTAAACAAACAATTAGTGTACACTGCAATGCATATAGTGACTCTTCATTCCTTAGGGGATACAAATGTAAACTAGAGGCTCAGTGGGCTGAGCCTGTGTCGCTCACCTTTCATTCTTACAGAACTTCCATAGGTGTTTCCCACCAAGTTTCGGTTCATTTGGCTAAGCAGTTTCAGAGGAGAAGATTTTTAGAAATCAACCAACCAGAAACAAGAATTGCCTATGGCAGCCATGTTTGTTAACAGATCAGGACAAAATTAGCAATCTTTATAGAGTACCTTCCATATATGTTTCCTACAAAGTTTAGGTTCATTTGGCAAAGCGGTTTCAGAGGAGAAGATTTTTAGAAATCTACCAGTCAGAAACAAGTATTGCCTGTGGTGGCCATGTTTGTTAAGGAGAAAGCATTAAGGAAAAAGAGCATATACTTATTGGCTCAGAATTGATATAAGGTGTTTGAGTATAGTGATGCAGTCTGTGCCAAAAACCACTAGCCCTATTCCCTTGTCTAGTAAAAATTGGTTCAGGCTAGTAAAATTTGCATAAAATTTGCTTAATCAAATACAAAAAATTGTTCTAAAATGCTGTTTGGGCTAGTTTGTCAAAATGTTTTTGGCACAGACTGGTGGTGTGTCTACTTGCAGACTGTAGTGTCCTTGAACAATCTCCATAAAAATTACAGCTCAGTGTGTTTCACCAATTTATTGCTAATTAAAGACTTACCATTACTGTACCACAGGCAAGAAGGTGATGTACAGGGTTCAGTTCACAACAATTTACTTCACTAGAAATATAAATAATAATAATTACAAAGTGAAATCTGTTATGTTTATAGGAAGATACATAATGGTAACACAGGACAAAAGTTTGAAGATACCAAAGAGGTACGCAGAAGCCATAAATCGAAGGACAGACAATACAATGACCAAAAGAAATAGGACAAACAATGATCTACAAAAAATTACACTGAAAACTAAACATTGAGCAACATGAACCCCACTAAAAACCGAGGATTGAACTTAGGTACTCCGGAAGGGTAAGCAGTTCCTGGTGAAATGAAGTTCAAATGTAAATAAAATAAAAGTCAGTTTTCATCCAATAGTAGGGGTAGCATTGACACTTTGTGGTAACACTGCACCAACACCATCATGATTTATCTTACAAATTAACACATTTATTTCCTTTGAAAGATGGAGACATCAAACAGACCAAATTACTGACAAACTTTTATCACATAATTTTATATGGATAACATCTCGCCATGTGCAAATTTTACCTCTAAAGCTTAGTAGTAGGATTGCATAGGTTGATGTAAATCCAACTATGTCAGATAATTTGCTTGAATCTTTCTAAAAATATATGTTATTACCTTGCATTGGTTGTCAAAGGGTTTAAAAATCTTCCTTGTTCTAAATTAAGCCTATAGATCTCTTGGCTGAAATAAAAATGATATACAATTATATATTAAGCTGTTTCCATGGTAAAAGTACAATATTAAACTAATAATGTCAGCAGATGTTTATGTTTGATCGTTGCTTATTGTCAAGTGAAGAGTATTTCAGTTATTTTCAGGGGTTAGGCTTAGGGTAATGGTGTTTAATGCCACTTTCAACAATATTTCAGTTATATCATGGTGGTTGGTTTTATAGTTGGAGGAAACCACAGTACCCAGAGAAAACCACTGACCTGCTTTTATCACATAATATTGTATCGAGTACACCTCGCCTCAGCAGGATTCGAACTCACAACATTAATGGTAATAGGCACTGATTACATAGGTAGTTGTAAATTCAACTACTATATGATCATGACCACGACAACCACAAGTTATTATCAAACAAGTTTACAAACAATAAATATCATCGCAGCACTTTAAGATCTAATTCTTTTTTAATTGGTACAGTGGAACCTGTCTAATCCGACACACCAAGGGACCAGGGAAATGTGTCGGATTGTACAGGATGTCGGAATACTCAGGGTTTTCTTAGTTAACAGAACTACTTTGGGACCATAAATTTTTGTCGGATGTCACAGGATGTCGGAAAACTCAGGTGTCGGATTGCACAGGTTCCACTGTATCTATATTTTTATGACCATGGATATGTTCCGATTGTCAGAATCACAATCCCATTCTTTCCTTAATTCATTACTTATCACCGGATCATTAACAAGAGTAACACAACAAGTGCCACCAGTGGAGCAGAAACTGCTTATCCTTCTGGAGCATCAGAGTTCATCCATGTTTTTAGTAGGGTTCATGTTGTGCAATCTTTAGTTTTTTGTGTAGTTTTTGTCGACCATTTTTTGTATAATTGTACATTTTCATTTGGCCATTGAATTGTCTATCCTTCTTCTCTTGGCCATTGAATTGTCTATCCTTCTTCTCTTAACCATTGAATTGTCTATCCTTCTTCTTTTGGCCATTGAATTGTCTATCCTTCTTTTCTTGGCCATTCAAATGTCTCTCCTTCTTCTCTTGGCCATTGCATTGTCTATCCTTCTCTTGGCCATTGAATTGTCTCTCCTTCTTCTCTTGGCCATTGAATTGTCTATCCTTCTCTTGGCCATTGAATTGTCT
>MJUT01061328.1:8049-30266 GCA_002080005.1 Gigantidas platifrons
CTGATAGTGGATTCTAAGATCTGGAATCTGTTTTCGGGTACTGATAGTGGATTATAAGATCTAGAATCTGTTTTCGGGTACTGATAGTGGATTATAAGATCTAGAATCCGTTTTCGGGTACTGATAGTGGATTATAAGATCTAGAATCTGTTTTCGGGTACTGATAGTGGATTATAAGATCTAGAATCTGTTTTCGGGTACTGATAGTGGATTCTAAGATCTAGAATCTGTTTTCGGGTACTGATAGTGGATTATAAGATCTAGAATCTGTTTTCGGGTACTGATAGTGGATTATATGATCTATAATCTGTTTTCGGGTACTGATAGTGGATTCTAAGATCTGGAATCTGTTTTCGGGTACTGATAGTGGATTCTAAGATCTGGAATCTGTTTTCGGGTACTGATAGTGGATTCTAAGATCTGGAATCTGTTTTCGGGATTATAATCTATGTTTAATGACAATACAAACGTAGATATCAAATTTACAACTCATTATTTTGACTTCACATTCCATGAAAATGAAAATTCTTTGTAAAGAAATAGAATATTTCTGGTAGAATTTGTAGATGTTCTAAGAAAGATAAGAAATGTATTATAGAGCCCATTCTTCCCTTCTTGAATTTGCAATCAGGGACTACTCATCTGTCTTCGCTTAAGAACATTCATGGACGTTATCAAACTTGAGTTGATACATGCGGTATTCCAAATTAATGGCACAAGATAAGATATCATTCTCTGGTATCACTGTGCTGGTTTTGTTTGAGTTCGTGTTTTACTCGAGTCTTTACTCTTTTCTTTTACTTTTGAGCTTGCACCTTTGTGTTTGTATCAAGATCGTCTCTTTGTTCGAAAATCCTTCTCGGATATAAGTACTTTGGATTCATCGAAACGCAATTCATACTTGTGTGTTAAAAAACTTCTAACCAATTTAAATAAAATGAAAGAATGTATGTGATGTTCTCAACGTGGGTGGATACATTGCATGGTTACCTCTGAGTAAAGAAGGCTTTTGGGTGGTCTCTTGTCCTATGAAAACAAACAAACAAACAAACAAACAAACAAACAAACAAACAAACAAACAAACAAGGGGGTTAGGGTTACGGTGCTTAACACCACTTTGACCAATAATATATCGTGGTGGTCAGTTTTATTGCTGGAGAAAACCGGAGTGCCCAGAAAAAACCACAGACCCGATGCAAGTCATTAACAAACGTTATCACATTATCACAGCAAACAAACAAACAAACAAACAAACAAACAAACAAATAAAAACAAAACAAAACATGACAATAATGATAAAATAAGTCTTAAGATACTAAATGGTAATCGGAAGCCTTAAATCGAAGAAGTGCAATCAATACAATGGTCAAAAGACAAAAGGGTCAAAAGACAAAAGGGTCAAAAGACAAAAGGGTCAAAAGACAAAAGGGCCAAAACAACGATTCACTCTACACAAATTGTGTAATTGTTTCTAAAATCTATAATTCCGATCTGATGTTGACTATGATCCTGATATAATTCAGGTTCTCCTGTAATATTGAAGAATTTTCATTTTTCGATTTAGAATATTCTAAACAATTTTAGGATATGTTTCATAGTATATAATGTACGTACATGTACATGTATACATATTTTGTTTTACTATGTCATAGTGTAAATGTCTTTTTTGTAAACTATTTAATGTGCGATGGTAAATTTGGCTTCTGGAAATGATTTTTTCCTAAATATATGAAAATACCCGAAAAATACAACCGCTATTAACCAATCAAAATCCAGCATTCTTATATAAGGTGCAACTAAAATAATATCACACTGTTTTAACCGTGACATTTTTTTTATTGCTGTTCTGAATGTAAACAGTGAGATGTAAGTTTACATGTAATGAGTTTACTAAATCAAAATAATCTATATTCGATTTTCTAAAATATAAAACAGTGTCTGGAACAGCGTTTTATTTATACACGGAAGAGTTATTCCTCTTTTGACTGTTTTATTATACAACAATTGAGCCTTGCAAAGTGAATCCAGCTTTTATTTACGTTGAAAGGGACATTCAAAAGCTTTGAGCAAGGAGCATGAAAACTGTGACCCCAGAGACAGGTTGTCGAAGTTCAAGTACACTGGACATTTACGAGCAAGGAGCATGAAAACTGTGACCCCAGAGACAGGTTGTCGAAGTTCAAGTACACTGGACACTTACGAGCAAGGAGCATGAAAACTGTGACCCCAGAGACAGGTTGTCGAAGTTCAAGTACACTGGACATTTACGAGAAAGGAGCATGCAAACTGTGACCCCAGAGACAGGTTGTCGAAGTTCAAGTACACTGGACATTTACGAGCAAGGAGCATGAAAACTGTGACCCCAGAGACAGGTTGTCGAAGTTCAAGTACACTGGACATTTACGCTTTTGCTGTATAACAATGTCTTTATTTATAGTCTATAAAACGATCATTATCCACAAATTATACTGTTAGGTGCACTGTATGAACCAATACATGTTGTGAAATATAAACTCAATGAAATATTATCATCAAGGTGTGGAAAATTTATAATGTCAAAACTGCGGTCGTCTCTTTTGTCAGAGTTCGGGTAAACAATGACAAATTTGAGGTAAACATCAAAGGAATGAGAAACTAATTATGTTGTTTATTTCATATATATACAACTAACGTGTGTTTCGAAAAGTAAGTTTCTGGCGTTTAATACCTTTTCCAAAACATAATTATAAAGAATGTCAAAATGCTTGTATCGGATGATGTTCGTATGGTTTTACAGAAATATGACAGGTGACGTTAGTGGAGCCGAAATCCTTTCGTAGCACAGGACTTCAACTCCGTTTTTTAAGGCGAGCGGGTTCGCATTGCTCAACTTTTAGTTTTCTGTGTAGTATTTTGTAGATCATTGTTTCTCCTTTTGACTGTTTTCTGATGACTGTTTTCTGATGACTGTGTTCTGATGACTGTTGTGTTGTCTGTCCGTCTTCGATGTACGTCTTCTGATACCACTTTGGCACCTTTAGACTTTTCTTATATCCTTTATTAAGAATTTGACTTTCATTTTTTTTATTGCTCGCAAAGCCTTTTAAATTATTCGTCTTTCCAATCTTTAGAGTTTTAGCGTACCTGATGAAGGTTATTCCAATCTTTAGAGTTTTAGCGTACCTGATGAAGGTTATTCCAGAAACGCGTCGTGTGCACCAAATTTAAGACAGAATTATAAAAATCCGTATAATGACAAAATGGTTAAAACAGTTTACACTTTCATTATGATTTCTGTTATACTCCAAGGATAACAATATTCATCTGATATATTTCTGTTCTTCCAAATATTCATTGAACATATTAAAATCTTAAACGTGAATGAACTATACATCCCCGAGCTAATTAATATTTCTATTTTAAGTTGCACTAAGCTTGACGTTGAATGTCAAAAGTTTTTAGATTTAATTAGAACGCAGATAATTATATGTCATTTCGGGTTTATGCATCAATTGTATCATTAAAATTTATAATGGATGTTCTGAAAAACATGGCGTCCAATACCAGTCAATCAACTGGTTCATAACAAGCTTTAAAGAAAAAAATTGAGAAAACTGGAAGAATTAACTGATCTTCTGTGGTCGTAAGAAATCTATTAAACATGATTATTTGATTATTTTGAAAACAAAATACCTCATGTGGTCATCTTTGTAGACTTCGCCTTGTGACTGGATGAAATGAAGATAAACATCAGATGACAATGATAAATCTAAATAAACAAGGTCAAGGACTAACGAAAGGAAAAATATACGGGTGGGTGTAAAACACAATATACAGATACTAGATACCAGATACTAGATACCAGATATCAGATATCAAATACCAGATACCTAGTATCTAGTACATTTTGTATCTGTATATTGTGTTTTACACACACCAGTTCATCTAACACTTGGTCGTTGCAGTAATCAGGACATTCTATACAAGAATATGTATCGCGTGCGAGGTATTATATGAATATATATCACATTGTAAGGCCCCCGTAGGAACGTCTCTGTCATTGAGTGTGGAGTACATGTACACTTTTATCAAATTTAAGTGTCAAATAAAACTTAAATGTATGCACACAATCGTAATATACAAGTTTGTTTTATCAAATCAAACCACTTCGTATAAATACTAACTGCAACTTTTTTATATTATCTTGATACTCATTTTTTTTTTACATTATTCTAGTGAAAGTCAATAAGTTCATTCATATTTCATCATCAATATTTAAAGCCAACTAGTATTTCATTAGAATTCTTTGTAATTAGGTCATTTTCCCTTTCCCCCCTATATAATTAGGTCATAGGCCCTGTTGTGCCCTAGTGCCCTGTTAAACTGGTGCCCTAGGACACTGATAATATAATGATCGATTAGGGAAAATCAATGGATATAGAAGGAGAGAGAGAGATGTTAGGAGGAGACCGGTGCAAGAGATTGATACGTGCAAGTTGTTGGGAGTTATATTGTTGAGCCTGAGAGTGGTTGTATATTTTGTTACTGTTATTTGTTATGCAGTTTTTATTAATACAGTGTTAAACTTTATCATCGACTTTGTGTCTCACTTCTCAAACAAGACTTTGTTCAGACTACACCAGGATCCATATTAACTGGATATTGATTAACCAGACATCTAGATATCCCTATTTTATGTAACAAGGAATTCCCTCCTTATTGGAGACGCTACTCTGGTGGATTGATATTAGTGAGTCTTAAAGGTGTATCACTGGGCGTTCGTCGTTTAAGGTGTCACAAGCATTTGTCGTCCAGGTTCAAGTTCTTGGTTTGATCGTCATTTGCCAACAGAGGAGTAATATCAATAAGACAACTGTGACTCTCGTCTCGTGTGTCCTAGAATACCCTTTATTTCTACACCACGAATTCCTCCCCTTTTTGTATTGTTATATTGGTGGCAGTGGTGGGATCTCTGCGTGTTACTTCAACGAACTTGTTTGTGATTATGTCATTCATTGGATTCGAAGGAATGGAGACACTAAGAATTACAACCAGGAGGGAACCATCTCAGGCTCCAATGCCATCCAGGGTAAGGCACAACTACTTTAGAAATCGACTGTTTTCCGCAGAGGACTCTGGTTTTAGTGGTTCGCCTACCAGTGGTACTCCTCGTAGAGTTCACATGGAGTCAACGCCAGACGCCCGAATTCGTCGGACCGTCGGGCCAGGGACACCTGTGAATCCAAGTAGAGCTTTCCAGGAGATGGATGAATCTGTTGAGAGAACTAGCCAAAAAGAAAAATCTAGACATTGGAGGACATTTTGGTTGGCTTGGTTTGGTTTACTTAGTTTTAGTACAGGTCTCGTCGCAGTAGCGTGGGTATATTTTCCCGAGAACAGGATTGTGCAAGAATCACAGGAGTATGTAATGATTGGGTTACTTTCAATTATTGGGCTAGTGATATCAACGTATGTCATTAAAGCAATTTGGCACTCAGTTTTTTCCCGAGTCCAGGCCGAGGAGGTATCCCTACACGTGGTACGGGGACGTATCAGATCCTGCTGATGGGTTTGGAAAACGTGGTAGCGGGTGAATATTATCATGATGATGACGTACCCTTCAATTTGGCTTCAGATCCGTATTACCCTGTTGTAGACGGGCAAGAGAATAGAAATATTGCATCATTCGGGCAAAGTAACAGCCAAGTAGGGCAAGAACCTGCGCCAGGTTTTTCTAATCGGGCAATTGGATCCCCTATTGCAACAACGACAAATCGGATGGTGATGTCAATAAGAACTGTCAGAAGGAACAGACGGATGCTAAACGACTAAATAGCGTTGAAGACGACAATGTCAATGGCTATGTAATGTAAACATTGGGGAGAAGGACTGGACCAGTAACAGAATATCCTGTACGTAGGACCTTTTCTGGGACAAACAACGATTTATGGAACGAGTTTATTCTATATTTTGAAAACATAGCGGAGCTTAATATGTGGAGTAACGAGAAGAAACGAAGGGTTTTACTCAGTACTTTGAGGGGTCAGGCTGAATCATGTGCTTATGGTATGCCTTTAATAGTACAGAGAGACTACTTCCGTTTGAAAGAGAAGATGGAGGTACGTTTCGGACATTCCGCTTTGAAGGAACGTTTTGTCACCGAGGCAAAACTGAGAAATAGGCAACCCAATGAATCGCTTGGGAGATTTCGGTCAAGCTATAGAGGACTTGTACCGAAGGGCATACCCTGACAACCCTGAAATTGTTGAAGAGAACTCCATTAAATCCTTTCTCGACAAGTGTGGCCAATCAGAAGAATTCAGACTTGCTGTTAAAAGGACAAGGCCAAAGACCCTGCAAGAGGCGGTTATCAACTCCATGCAGGAGGACTGTCTTAGAGCTGGGGAGAAAGACCTCGCTAAGGATGGTAGGCCTATACAACGACCTATATATGAGGTTGGTGATGATATAGATACCAGAGAAGTTGGTACAAATACAGGTAGATTTACGAGAGGTGATTTTATTAGAAACCAAGCGAGTTATGGTCCTTATAGGAACCAGAATGATGTGAATTCATATCCACGTTATAAAGGGATAAGGTCCCAAGCGCGACCTTATCAACGTAGTATGGCACGTGGAAGAGGTAGAGGAGATGTATATGGAAATTGTCCACAGAATTTCCGAGCAGAGGGAAGAGCTTGTAGAGATTCCAGGGAGACGCCTTTAAACTAGAAGGGACCGGAACTAGGGGCCATGTGTCGGTCTTCCCACAACGGCCTAATGAAATGATAGAGACTGATCTCCAAAAGAAAAAGAGACGGAAGCGAAAGAGGCAAAAGTTAAGGGAAAATAAGAGTTTGATTAGTAATTCTTGTAGCAGTGACGGTAGAGCCCCTGACGTCCTAGGCCCTAATTTTAGAACCTTGGCAGATCAGGAACGCACTACATCACACACTGAAGTACAAAGTACAGGTTGTATGACGATACCTGGTAGCGTCGAAGGGGTTTTGGCAAATTTCAAAATTGATACAGGGGCTAAGAGCACCTTTATTACTACAGAGACATATGAAGTGATGGTAGACAAGCCGGTACTCCAACCTGTTCTTAGTTGTTATGTTACTGCAAACGGTCAAAAATTAGAGTGTTTAGGAAAAGCTACGATGTCCATTGTATTTGAAGACAGTAGTTTTGAACTTGGTTCTGGTTTGAAGTGATCGTGGGGAGTGTTAAAAGTAATTTAATAGGAGAAGACTTTATAGTGAAGTATAGGGTTGTATGGGATCATGACGAATCCTGCATGATAATAAAGGGCCAATGTATACCCTTGGATGTGGGAGATGAAAGATTGATGTCCGGGCGTGTAGTTGCCCTAGAGACGATGACGGTGGCAGTAGGACACGAGGCTGTAATAAAGTCAGGTTTAGCTAACCAGGCTAAGATTACACACAGTAATTTTATCGGCGTCCTAACCCTGAAATATCTTTTCTAAAAAGGTATGGATTGCCATTAGCCAAAACATTGGTAGATGTTTCTAATGAAATTATCTATGCCCAAGTATATAACCCGGGTCCAGATGATATACAGATTTACAAGCATACGCATATCGCCTTATTCACACCAATCAAGAGGGTCGTTTCAGTAGCGGCTTTAGATAGTCGATTAGAAAGACAGAGCCAGGTTAATGAGGTAGCTGGTGAACTTGAAAATATAGTTTCTGAACATATCTTGACCAAGAACAGAAGGTAAAATTCAGACAGTTTTTGATAAAATACCAGCAATGTTTTGCCAGGCCATGTGAGGTCGGGCGCACACATCTGGGAACACATAAGATCAAGTTAACTGACGAAAGACCTATTAGGGAACCACCAAGACGGATTCCTATGTATAAGCGTCAAACTTTAGATGAAGAGATCAAAAAGTTGGAAGCACGTGGGTTAATTGAGAAATTGTCTAGCCCTTGGTCAGCAGAGACAGTTATGGTCCAGAAGAAGGATGGCATGTGGGGTATGTGTGTATACTACCGTAAAATTAATGAGAAAACCGTAAAAGACTCATATCCACTTAGTCGCATCGATGACAATTTAGACGCGTTAGACAGGGCTGACTGGTTTACGTCACTTGACCTTGATATGGCGTATCACCAGGTCCCTATGGAAGATGCCGATAAAGAGAAAACCGCCTTCGCAACGCCTAGAGGTGGTCTATATCAGTTTACTACCATGCCATTTGGACTTTGTAACGCAGCAAGTACATTTCAACGGATAATAGAGAAGGAATTATGTGGACTTCAGTGGCATATAGCAGTATTGTATCTAGATGACATAGTCGTTTTCAGTAAGACTTTTGATCAGCATTTTGAAAACTTGGTACGTGTCCTAGACAGATTAAGTACAGTCGGGCTAAAACTCAAGCCCAAAAAGTGCAACTTTTTACAGAAGGAAGTACAATTTATAGGTCATATCGTCTCAAAAGATGGGATAAGAACTGATCCTGGTAAAATAAAAACTGTTAAGGATATTAAAGCTCCAAGAACTGTTACACAAGTAAGAAGTTTCTTAGGATTGTCCTCTTACTATAGGAAGCTTATCAAAAATTACTCTAAGATTGCTAAACCATTGTTTGATCTGACAAATTTGTTTGGACAGAAGACTGTGAAATTGTTTTTAACGAGCTCCGAGATAGATTGACTACAGCCCCTATTTTGGCGTATCCCCGGGCAGATGGGTCCAAGTTCATACTGGACACTGATGCCAGCGCTTACGCAATCGGTGCTGTACTGTAATAAATCCAAGAGGGTAAAGAACGAGTAATTGCCTATGGGAGTCGGACTCTGGACAAACCGGAACGCAATTACTGCATTACAAGGAGGGATATGCTCGCCGTCGTATATTTCACAAAATATTTCAAACATTATTTGTTAGGGAGAAAATGTATTGTTAGAACAGACTATGGTTCATTAACTTGGTTACACAATTTCAAAGAACCCGATGGCCAAATACACAGATGGATACAACAGCTGAGTCAGTTCCATATGAAAATTGAGCACCGCCCTGGTACCAGACACGGGCACGCAGATGCGATGTCTAGACTGAAGACGGACAATGGAGTTGTGTGTAAACAATGCATGATGCCTTGGAGTTATGTTTATGCTGGCCCAACAAAATCAGAAATAATAAACATGAAAGAAGGGGAAAATAAGGTAGGGCTCAGATAATGATGATGAAATATCGGAAGCAGAACAGACAGCTGGTAAAGTCCCAAGCTCAGAACATAAGACCACTTTTCGTGAAGATATGTCCGGGAAAAATGTTTCGGGAGAAACACCAACTCTAAGAAGGGGGAGGAAACCTAACAGACCCAAATGAGCAAAACCAATTGAAAAACCGAAAATTGATCTGACATTAGATGCGATTCGAGGAATAGAAGGGAGCGACTTTGTCTTGAAAGAGATCCTAAAATTCAAAGAAGATGGCGAGAAACCTAATTGGACTGATATTAGTCATGAGAGTTATGAGATAAAGTTTTGGGTGGCAAAATGGGAGTCGTTAGAAGTTAAAGAAGGAATCTTGTGTATGTACTGGGAAGATAATGTAGTCAGAAATAGCAGATGGAAGATTTGTATTCCCAATTCGATAGTAAAGTCAATCCTTTGGTATATGCATGACTCGAAGACAGCATGTTGGAATTAAAAAGACTTTTGCAAATTCTAAAATGTAACCCTTTTATTGGCAAAACATGCAGGACTCCGTCAAACAATATGTTGAACAGTGTGAAATTTGTTGTGAACGTAAAAATCCACCAAATAAAAAACGTCATTTACTTCAATCCTATGTAGTTTGCGCACCTTTTGAAAGAATAGCCAGCGATATAGCGGGGCCTTTTCCAGTTACAGATGATAAAAATCGCTACATATTGGTGGTAGGGGACTATTTTACAAAACTTACTGAGGCTTATGATATGCCGGATATACAGGCTACAACGGTTGTAGAAATTATATTTCGTGCATGGATCAAGAGGTGTGGATGTCCACTAGAGATTCATTCCGACCAGGGCAAGCAATATGAAAGCTTACTGTTTTAAGAGATGTGTAAAATGTTGGAGATAAATAAAACCCGGACAACACCTCTTCACCCAAGATCAGACGAATGATCGAGCGCATGAATCGAACCATACACGATATGCTATCGAAATACATTCAATCGCACCAAAAAGATTGGGATCAACATTTGGACTTCATTATTATGGCCTTTAATTTCACTCCACATGAGAGTACGGGTGTCAGCCTGTATAGATTAGTATATGGTCGTGAAATGGTGTTTCCACTGGAAATTATAACAGAAAAAATAGAAGAAAATATGGACGAGCCAAAATATGTCTCTGAGTATGTAAGCGAACTGGAATATCGATTGCGTGAATCCCATGAGGTGGCTAGAAGACATTTGGGGACTTCTGCAATACGACAGAAAGTTTCATACAACACAAATGTGAAACGTCATAATTATGACAAGGGAGACCTAGTCTGGCGGAATCAGAAAAAGAATGTTCCAGGATTAAAACTGAAGATTTCAAGACATTGGACGGGTCCTTGGGTAGTAGTAGACAAGTTGAGTGATGTTTTTTTTTCAAAATTCAATACTCTAAGAAGTCCGCTCCAGTAGTCATTCATGGCGACAATTTAAAATTGCATAGAGGGAAAAAGACGGCTAAATGGTTCAACTTTCCAAATAACGAAAGAATTCCAATAATATTACCCGATTTGACAGATTTTTCCGATGCTCCGGGTACACAGACAAGTGCAGACGGCGAAATCTGTATGCGAGGAAATGAATCCACAGATATGCATGAAACAGGGGAAAAAGACGTAAATATCCCTGAACCAGAACCAAGTTCTTCATACACACACTTGAGCCCGGATAATTCCCAGAGCCCGAGTAGAGCCCGGTGCCTGAATAAATTCCAGAGCCCGAGTAAAGCCCGGTGCCTGAGTGAATTCCGGAGCCCAAGTCATAACCGGACATGTGCCCGGCAATTATGTAAACCAGCCCTGCGCGGGAAAATTGCGCCGTCTATTAGTAAACAAAAAGAGAATACACACACGAGGTCGAAAAAAGGAATAGAGATACGTTTACCAGATAAATTTAGAGATTTTGTATTCGCCGTGATGAAAGATGATAAAGGTGATTCCCGTAAGCACGTTTGTGAGGATTGTGGATAAGGATATGCCAGTAAGAGGAATCTAAGGAGACATCGTAACCAGGTCCACGACACGGATATTTCGTTTATCAGATGTCCAGTAACAAACTGTCAGAACTATTATTTTCGGAGAGAATATCTTGTGCTACACTTAGAATGTGGACATAAAATGAACAAACAAGAAGCTAGGTATACGGTGAAAAATGTATCTATGGAGATGGGATCGAGATATGACCTGGAGCCAAAAAAAAAAAATGTTAGGCCGGCAGACAGTACTACCGTAAGATTTGAATCCCGAGAAGGAGTTAATGTAGAAACTGTGCCTAATCCTGACTTTCTGGATTTGTTTGCCGACAGTTCAGAATTTGATTTCGAACAGACAGTCGACATTGACAATATTGATATAGATGAGACGGTTGACGAACTCATAGAGAGTTTAAATAACGTTTCTCATGAGTATGAGAGTCAGAGACTGGATACATTTACAAACAGTAATGTGAAACTGGAGAGTTCGGCAGAGGCCTATCAAAATGATGGGAAAGTGGCTGGGCCGTCCGGATTAGGTCGGGAGTCCATGCTCGAACCAGAAGAGGTAATTGAAGAAGTCGTAGAAGAGATTATAGATGTGTCGTGTGAGTCTGACAATGGAGATAATGATAGCAATGACCAGGGAAAAGCTCCAGTTTTCGTTGAAACTGTGGAGACACTATCTGTGACTCTAGTAACAACACGGTTGTATGTTGGTGAGGAGCTTGTGTCAGAACGGAGACAACACACGTTCGAGTCATCCCTTCATTATCAACCAGATAATATTGACTGGATGAACTTCTTTAGGAATATGCAAGAGGCAGTTATCAGGCACGCACAGACACAACACAGGAGAGAGGCTATGGCAGAGGAATTGCCCGAGCTAGAAGAAGATGACGCTCAAAGTACCATAACCTGAACTGAATTATAAATGAACAATTTGAATGACAATTGATAGGGGTTCTGAAATTATTATTTTTCGGTGCATGCCATACTTACATCTATATATATATATATTTTTTTTAATTATTTTTATGCAAATGTTTTTATATGAATGTACATATTGTTTATTTTTAATTTTTTTTTTACTGTTGATATATACATGTATTTGCAGTTTTGGTTTATGACCCTGATGTATTTTGGTCTCATTCGCCCCATTCTGAGTGAATAACCTCGTTACATATATACATATTTTTTTTAATTAAGTGGTGTAAAAATTGTTCGGAACCCTACATTCTTGGTGTTTCGAATTAATTCAATATTTGACAATCATGTTTTTTGTTTATATTCATGTTGTTTTTTTTGTTTGTTTAATATTTTGGAGCTTGATTCCCTTTCTTGTTTGGTGTTCCAAGGCCCATATTAAAGTATTTGATGTACATATATGTAATTAGAATTAAGTCATAGACCCCAAAACTTCATTTGGAGTCTAATGGTCATATAATTAATAACTAATTAGTCAGTGGATGTCTAGTCGAAGTAACTTTTGTTCAAGTGCATAATATTTTACACATTATTTTTTTATGGCTATTTGTTTTTTTTGTATGTGTTTTATTAGATATGCGCTTACATTTTTTTATGAAGGTGCTCGAGGGGTTTGTTTTTGAGAATGGTGCCATTTTATTTATTTTTTTATCTTGTATATGTAAATTCCTGAACAGCGGAGGTTCAGTGCAAGGAGGGGGTTGTGTAACGTTTTTATATTATCTTGATACTCATTTTGATATTATTTTTACATTGTTCTAGTGAAAGTCAATGGGTTCATTCATATTTCATCATCAATATTTAAAGCCAACTAGTATTTCATTAGAATTCTTTGTAATTAGGTCATTTGTCCTTTTTGCCCTATATAATTAGGTCATAGGCCCTGTTGTGCCCTAGTGCCCTGTTAAACTGGTGCCCTAGAACCCTGATAATATAATGAATCAGCATTTATTAACCCTAGTAGGGCATATTATTTCTTTGTTCATAGTAGGGCTTGATTAGGGCAAACCAATGGATATAAAAGGAGAGAGAGAGATGTTAGGAGGAGACCGGTGCAAGAGATTGATACGTGCAAGTTGTTGGGAGTTATATTGTTGAGCCTGAGAGTGGTTGTATATTTTGTTACTGTTATTTGTTCTGCAGTTTTTATTAATACAGTGTTAAACTTTATCATCGACTTTGTGTCTCACTTCTCAAACAAAACTTTGTTCAGACAACACCAGGATCCATATTTACTGGATATTGATTAACCAGACATCTAGATATCCTTATTTTATGTAACAAGGAATTCTCTCCTTATTGGAGACGCTACTCTGGTGGATTGATATTAGTGAGTCTTAAAGGTGTATCACTGGGCGTTCGTCGTTTAAGGTGTCACAGGCATTTGTCGTCCAGGTTCACGTTCTTGGTTTGATCGTCATTTGCCAACAGAGGAGTAATATCAATAAGACAGCTGTGACTCTCGTCTCGTGTGTCCTAGAATACCCTTTATTTCTACACCACGAATTCTTCCCCCCCTTTTTTTTTTATTGTAACACTAACCATGAAAAAGTGTGGCAAATGTTTAAACTGCTTATTAATCATACTATGATAAATGGAACAGAATATATATACTACTCTTGTGTTTTTCTTGTAAAAGTTTGGTTTTCGTGATGCTGACAGCATTGACTATTTATAGACATCATTTCTTCGGTAAAGAAATAACACGTCTTTAAAAAAAATTACACTTTCCTATTGTCGGTATAAATTATTTAGACAGCATTGACTTATTTATAGACATCATTCTATTTTCTTCGGTAAGGAAATAACACAAGTCTTTTAAAAATTACGCTTTCCGATTGTCGGGGTATAAAGACTTGTGTATATATATACCGACAATCGGAAAGCGCATTTTTTTTTAAAAGACTTGTGTTATTTCCTTCCCGAAGAAAATAGAATAATGTCTATAAATAAGTCAAATCTTTACATTGAAGTCCCTTTGGAATACAGAAAATGATACACGGTGTGTCAATTCCCCGCGAAACCTTTGTTTCAGCCCAATAGAAGAATATCCAAATGTCAGATGTAAAATAGTTGATATTTGGCAAGTGAGGTGGAATATAATTACACAAGCTTAATTTAATTACCACTGTTCTTAATTAGTTGATGTGGAAACACATTACACAGGGGAGATAATCGAATAATCAGCTTTAATAGGAAACATGAATAGATTTGTGTAAATTGTCCCGAACAGAAACCTTTTAATACCCAAAAGAGAGAAAAGTAATTACTAATCCTCGATGATTTAATGATATATAACACTCTCCAAGTATCAGAAAACAGCTACGAGATATTGAAAAGGTCATATATATACTTAACAGACATTTTAGTGCTACTTTTAATATTTTCAATTTCGACATCAGTCTAAGAATTCATAGCCACAAAAAGACCTTATTCTAATGCATGATGATTGATTGGTACATTTATCTTACTCCCTCTTAATCAATACCTATATTTTCGTTGATTATAAGAACCCAAACCTCCTTGGGAAATTCCGGGGTATAGAAAACAGGACATACTTTTTTTCTATTGTGGAATGTAGCAACTCAGAAGGTTTGATTTGATTGATTTTTGGTGTTTAACGCCTCTTTCATCAATATTTCAGCTATATCATGGCGACCAGTTTTAGTGGTGGAAGAAGCCGGAGTACCACCGACCATCGGCAAGCAACTGGTAAACTTTATCACTTGCGACTGCAAGTCAAGTGCACCCTTTTTTGCGATTTACAAAGCCGGGCGCGAACACACACCGTATTGGTGATAGGCTTGTATGAGCTGTAAGGTAATCCAACTACCTAGCTCACTGAGCCACCCGGGCTCTTCAACTCAGAAGAGGGTAGTTACTAATCATTATTAAAATACACAACTTGCCTTTACAACTGGAGGCAATGGAGTGCACATTGAAGACAACGTTGTACATATATCAGGTCCTGACGAGCAATTATTAGTTGGTGGTCCGTTTTTATGAAATATTATCCGACCTTACGAGTAATATCCCCTTCTGAGTGTGGCAATCTAAATTCCCGTTTTAGGTCCATCCCAGTGTCACCTGTTGATTACTTGAGGTTTAGTTTATGATAGGAAATAATGTAAAGGGTAGAGAAGTCAAGTGTTTTAATGTTATTGAATGAAGCTTTTTTGAGAATCCACATCTGATTTACACCATCATGGAGTAGCTAGTGTCACAGTAACTATTAAAAGTCCGGTTTTAGCCGCAAAAATATCCATTTGACCAAGTTAGAAGAATATCTCCCAGAAATTGTTGGTTATATATACATGTAATAGTCTTAATTGCTTTTTTTTTTAAATAAACACTAAGGTGTTATTGAGTACACATCTAATTAAGATAATTAGTACCACACTGAATTGTTTGTATGGCGGTCGTCATCTGAGGATCAAACAAACGAGTTACACAAATTACAAAAACATCTCTTTACTTTGAAAACATTTGTTGATACAATGATACAAGACAAAACAAAAACATAAAAGCACAATAAACATAATGCACGTGATGAAATGGGAAACCAAAGTCAGCAAATAAGAGCGACAATCCAGAATAAAAATGTATGACAACCTCAGTGTAATTAAGTCAGATGGGTAACAATGGAGGATCGGAGTACAACAACAACAGCTCACAGACACAAATGATATGATAACCATAAATTCATTGCGACCTCTATTTATATTAGAAAGTAAACACTAGAGAAAAACGAAGGGCAATTCAAGACAAAAACACAGAAAACGAAAAAGATGAGCAACATGGACCCCACAAACACCGGGGCGAACCTAGTTGCTCGCGAATGATAATCATCTCCTGCTTCTTATAAAACGCCCACCGTGTTACACATGTATACAGTCAAGTCTGATAAAAGTCTAGGCTGTGATAGAGGAAAGGAACATTCTACGTAAAAAGTGAAACATGCATTGTCATTTGAGATATGGATATTTCGTAACGATCAACCAGATTGTGATGACGGTAATATAATTTTTGTAAGAGTTTGTTGTCGAGTATGTGAGCTTACTATATATTAGTGTTGTTATTTACGACCTCTAACTCAAAGCCAGTCGTTGCATGATATTTATTTTGGTTTGACATTTGACATCTCATATCATCTGTTTTCTGAGCTTAATTTTCTTTTAAGAAGATTTATATCTCATAACCGTAATGAATACATACGTACAACAGATCTTAATTTTACGATATTTCAATCGTTCTTTAATTTAAAGCCATGATCTTATGTCATTATGTATTAATTATTACATCACGAATTCTAAAAATAAATTGTTAAACATTGATCCGATTACGTAGTCGTTTGATGGAGGAAAGAGGTAAATTCAAACTAACTTTGTTTAGAACATTACTCGTCCTGTTATTCCAAGCTTATATCAGAGACTTATAAACCCACAGATTGGTAGCTTGTCGAATTAACGTATAACAACGCAACTACTGATATTTGATTGATATTGGAAATGAGAGGGTGGAGTGATTGCCGTTCATATATCTCCAGTTACATAACATGTCTGTATCCCGAATGACATTAATAAATAGCAATATTAATCTCATTCATTTAAAAAAAATAATTTGAGGTTATTAATCTTGTGTTCATTAAAATTGAAATGCAGTTAAATTTATCAGCTAACGGTTAGAAACATATGTAATTTTCTTTTAAGAAGATTTATATCTCATAACCGTAATGGATACATACGTACAACAGATCTTACTGAAATACATCATTAAAATACGTAGGTCCATGAAACTAATTTAACCCGCCACTTTGTCTTGAAGTGCCTGTACCAATCCAGGATAGTGTACGTTCATGTATTTGTGTGTTAGTGGTATTGAATTGCCTCTTTCTAAATCTTTCTACTGGATTTTGAAAATGTTCCAACAGTGTATTATTTTTGTATGCCATTTAGGTAACAATAATGGTTCAGAATTTCACCAACATCGGCAATACTCCAGGGCGGATCCAGGATTTCAAGTTAGGGGGATTGCACTTAAAAAAATCGCGCCGAGCGGAGGGAGGTGCGAAAATTTTGGGGGTATTTCGTGTGAAAAATCACAATTTTACGCAAAAAAAATCATATTTTTTTCAAATTTTAGGGGGGGGGACACGCGCCGGGTGCGCCCCCCCTTGAATCCGCCCCTGTACTCGGAATTAAATGGACACACCAATATTACTTTACACTATGTATGAAAACCAAAAGGACAATCAAGAATGGACAATTCAGAGACACCATAGGACAAAATACACAGAACGAAGATACACAAAACTAAACAAACCCAGGTCGTGAAAGGTAGAAGTTCATGTTTCTTAAAAGACACCCGTCATGTAGCTTATATTGTCTACCTCGGTAAAAGTCGAGAGACCAGAACAAATCTATGTAAAAGGCAAAAGATCCATTGCCATTTGAGATATTGATATTTCGTCATGATAAACCTGTTAGCAATGACGGCCATATAATTAGTGTACCGATGATTTCAATCTAGGAGCAATACAGGCTTGTTTGAGTAGCTATTGTGTCAGCACCTGAGCTCTGTCCAGAAAATCACTATACTGGTCACAAGGCTTAGAATAAAGCACTTAAACTCCATATGCTGGAATATTACTACTGATGAAAGGGAATTGTTTTTTTTTAGCATTGTGTTGTCTGTCCCTCTTCGATTTACAGATTCTGATTACCTCTTTGGTATCTTAGATTTACAGATTCTGATTACCTCTTTGGTATCTTAGATTTACAGATTCTGATTACGTCTTTGGTATCTTAGATTTACAGATTCTGATTACCTCTTTGGTATCTTAGATTTACAGATTCTGATTACCTCTTTGGTATCTTCAATTTCTTCTTGTATGTTGTTTTTTTAGAAAAACATATTTTAACATTTAAGGAATATTTGAAATTGTTTAACAGGTTATACGATATAACCTGGGTTGGGTCAGTTAACGCTTAATAAACTGACCCAAAACAGATTATACAAGTATAACCTAACCTGTTCAACAATTTCAAATATTCCTTATAATTTAATTTTCACAACAAAATTTAATGATTCCTTGATTTTATTTACGATCATTTCATGAAACTATTTGAATTTGTCGTTGGCGGATGAACACGTTGGTGACGTCACAATACCAACCCAGGTTATCTAGTATAACCAAAATTTTCTCCAGGAGGATTAGCCAATCAGAATGCAGTATTCAAATCAAATTAAATTATTATTAAATAGATAAAATGAAACATTTCAATTTTATAGGTGTTTTTGAACAAATATCATCACATTACTTCTTTCATTTAATGTAGGTAGGGTTGGGAAATGAATCTTCAAATGTATTTGCAACAATATTTCAGCTATATAATGGCGAGCAATTTTATTGACGGTAGAAACCGGAGTACCCGTAGTAATCCATGGACCGTTGTAAGTCACTGACAAACTTATAACATAAGAATTATATATTTCTATCTTGATTTTTGTTGTGCCCCATCAGAATGATATAGCAACAACCAAAATTATGAAGTAAAGCAGGGTGATCAGGGCAAGGTAGAAAATTCTTCTTGCAAACCCCAAAAAGCAAATTAGACCAAAAAAAAAACCAACCAAATTTTTTATGACTATTCTGAGATTAATTAGAAGGGTCCGACAGTTCGAAAGACGTGATTAAAATCAACAAAAATATTTTCTTTACGCAGAGACATATTATATGTTACGCTTTGTTCAAATCAGAAATAACCGTTATGAAAACAGATTAATCTTTTTACTGTTGGTGAATACGAATATTGTATTTCCATAAACAAATTATTATATTACGTAAGATATGTACCCTGAAGTTTTGTATAATAAACTTTAAAAGTATTTATAATACTCATCGTCTGTAATTGTCAAACGAAAACTATTACAAATTATATGTTTACATTTTTTTTTTATCTTTAATTTATATGTTTACATAATCCTCTCAATTTTATGAGAATGAGGACCCCGGTTTGTCACACTTGTTTTGGGGCGTGGTGGATTATTAGAAATCACATGATAATTGGTATCGAGATGCTATCAAAATGGCGACATCCATCTATCGTTGACCGAATTTTAAAATAGATTTCATTCCCTTATCCAACATAATAAAACGCTAATATACATATAAACATCCATATTTATACATCAGGAAAAAAATATAAAAAAATATTTTTTTTTGCGAAGTTTCCCTTTAAGACTATTCTACTCTGAGAACATATAGCAGAGATCGACAGTTACTGATAATCGCTAAAAGTAGATTCCCCAAATTATCTCTCAGACTCTGTTTCAGAATGTAGTACAAACAATGCCAGTTTGTACTACATATTTCAATGGCCGATAATGCAGAATCGAGTGAAAAACAGAACTTTGTCGGAGAAAAAAAAAAGAAATCCCACGGCGCTACAAGACACGTACTGTTCCTACGGAACATGCGATAGTACAGTATTCTGCCAAAAGTATTGCAACATGTAAAAAATCAAAATATAAACAATTCTGAATGTTTTGGTGTAAAATTTGTTAAAATCTATCCAGAAATGACTTCACAATAATGTTTTGAAAAAATATGGTTTTGGTTGATTATATAGGGATTTTTTTTACATGTGTCAATTTTAATACTTTTGGTAGCATACTGTAGATATTTAGATATGAACACATGAAAGGTGTCTTTTGGATCCCGTTTCCCAAACCAAAGGAAAAATGTCAACGTTGAATTCGGGCATATGGTCGTGAACTTTTTACGGTGGAAAAAGTCACACGATGGACGTATATTTATTCCAAATATTTTGTAGGAGGGCAAGGTCCTACGGATCAACACCCGGACCTAATACCAACAACATATACACCGTTTCAGGTATGACAAAATATAGTCGTGATTCGATTGCATGAAAAAGTGCCGATTTCCATCTCTAAATATATTGTTTTCTTTTTAACTAAATAAAAATCAGTATTGTAATTTATTCTTTTTTGTAAGAGAATATGAATTCTTATATATTATCATCAATAAAAAAAAAAATATGGTGTGTGGAAATTCCTCTCAAATATTTAATCAATTATCGGAAGTTCGGATTACCCGTAAGTCAAGATGTATGAAATTCCCGGGAGATTGCAATAACAGCATGATGCAATATTCTTAAATTGCCAAAAGGATTATGAAATAATATGTCCATTGATGTATATATGCTTACATGCTTGCCAATAAGTATGGTCAGAAGAGAGACAAAGTTTAGATTTTTCTTTGAAAAGAGAATATTTCAGGAAACGAAAACAGAATAAGGCAGAACTTTACTAGTACTATATATGAATAAAGAATGATATAAAAGGGAAAAAATGCTACCCATCTGATATTTTTGAAAGAGAAAGGGATCATATCATTTCTGGACAGAACACTTGTATTTTTATTTTGCCTGAATATTTAAAGATATTTTTAAATCGTGTAGATTGTCTCCGACGCTGCCATTGTTTGTACTACATTTTTCTGTTTGCGTATCACGTGATACACATTCCACAAATTGATGACGCGTTATCGATCAATGCTATAAAGTGTGGCCTATAAAATGAATTTCATATACACAACATCAATGTGAGTTTTGTATAAGGGATGGAGTCTATAATAGAATACCCACAGTCATCCAAAGTATGACACAGAAAGAGTGGGTATATTATCTAAACGTCAAGCAAGCATTTATTATAGATATATCATATGTATTATAATGAACCCCCACCACTATCCTTTTCGTCACCCCCTAAATCAAATGGAAGAATTGAAGTAAATGGTAGCAAATTGAATTATTCAAATTCATCTCCACCCAGTCAAATAAAAAAACCAAAACAACGATGCCAACAGTTTTTGAAACACTATTTCAATATACAATGCACATATAGTGAGTGATTGATTATTGTTTAACACAAATTCAGCAAATTTTCAGCTATAGCATGGAAGAACAAGTTACATTCAATGAGACGATGATGAGGTCCGATTTGTACTAGAACTAACATGGTGAGTTGAATTTTTTTAGTGCTAGCTCACTGAAACAACAGTCCGCGGATAGACATGTCTCCCCACTCGGACACATTATCCTGATTCCGAGCCAACCCGTCTTTGCCCTTTCTCCTTAATGCTGGGTGCTTAGCGGAGAAGCAACAAATGCCAATTTAATAGTCTTTGGTTTGACTCGATCGGGGCTAGAACACACGATATACCGCAGTCGATATGAACACGCTATCCATTACGCCACCTATGTTGTTTATATATAAATGTATAATACATTAATTCGGCTGGTGTCATTGTGACATGCGTTCGTTCTGAGCATATTCTTTTCAGAAGCCTCTTTATATACAATTGGGTACGTTTGTTGTTCTTGAAATATATAACTATCTTCTACAAGAAACATGGTTATTTCACAAATAGTTATGCAAAACAAAGCTCAAACAGTAATAGTATTTTGTTCATCTCTATTTGATGGGTATATTGAGACCTTTCTGTAATTGTATCATCTAAGTCTATAATAATACACAATGAAAACTCGGAGAAAGAGAAGAACATGGTGCTGACATTGGCGTTTTGTATTGAGAGACGTGCCAGTAACATTTGATAATACAGATATAGAATACATGTTTAAGAATGTATGCCGATTCGGCAGTGTTAGCACTTAATAGACCAATGACCTACCGTAAGTAGCCAATTCAAACAATTGCTTACACATGTGAAATTCTAACCACTGCAACTGAACCTAAACAACAAACAAAACCAAACAAACAGAAACAAAATTAAAACAACAAAATAAAAACCGTAAAAACAGCTGTAATAAATAAAATTGTGAAGCATTAATATTTGTGTTTTTTTTCCTATAAAGGAAGATAATGTTTCTATCTCTGTCTTCTGTCCGATGTTGTATAGAAGATGGTGTTTCTATCTCTGTCTTCTGTCCGATGTTGTATAGAAGATAATGTTTCTATCTCTGTCTTCTGTCCGATGTTGTATAGAAGAT
>MJUT01061328.1:38778-50758 GCA_002080005.1 Gigantidas platifrons
AGGACAGACAATACAATGACCAAAAGATACCAAAGGGGTAATCAGAAGTCTTATATCGAAGAAGGACAGACAATACAATGACCAAAAGATACCAAAGGGGTAATCAGAAGTCTTATATCGAAGAAGGACAGACAATACAATGACCAAAAGATACCAAAGAGGTAATTAGAAGTGTCTTATATCGAAGAAGGACAGACAATATAATGACCAAAAGATACCAAAGGGATAATCAGAAGTCTTATATCGAAGAAGGACAGACAATACAATGACCAAAAGATACCAAAGAGGTAATTAGAAGTCTTATATCGAAGAAGGACAGACAATACAATGACCAAAAGATACTAAAGGGGTAATCAGAAGTCTTATATCGAAGAAGGACAGACAATACAATGACCAAAAGATACCAAAGGGGTAATCAGAAGTCTTATATCGAAGAAGGACAGACAATACAATTACCAAAAGATACCAAAGGGGTAATCAGAAGTCTTATATCGAAGAAGGACAGACAATACAATGACCAAAAGATACCAAAGGGGTAATCAGAAGTCTTATATCGAAGAAGGACAGACAATACAATGACCAAAAGATACCAAAGGGGTAATCAGAAGTCTTATATCGAAGAAGGACAGACAATACACTGACCAAAAGATACCAAAGGGGTAATCAGAAGTCTTATATCCAAGACGGACAAGACAATACACTGATCAAAAGATACCAAAGGGGTACTAGTAATCAGATGTCTTATATCGAAGACGGACAGACAATACAATGACCAGAAGATACCAAAGAGGTAATCAGAAGTCTTATATCGAAGAAGGACAGACAATA
This sequence comes from Gigantidas platifrons, assembly GCA_002080005.1. Taxonomy (NCBI): domain Eukaryota; kingdom Metazoa; phylum Mollusca; class Bivalvia; order Mytilida; family Modiolidae; genus Gigantidas; species Gigantidas platifrons. Next base: position 39,607 of record MJUT01061328.1, read on the forward strand.
CAATAGCAAAAGAAAAAAGGTCAAGCAAATTGAAGCAATGATCTAAAAAATAATACACAGAAAACAACAGATTGAGCAACACGTTCCCCACTTAAATCCGGGGGTGATCTCAGGACTCCAGTTGTACGCGTTGTATTACTGTTGTTACAAATCCGGCGATACGTCATGAAGGGAGAAAGGACCGGATTGTTATCACGACAAACGGAACATATACGTGGTCTTCAGTGGCACAAGCATGCTGCAACGGTTAACTAAGTCATGGTGGTGACAGTAAACTTTCGAGGTGACGACTTCATCTTAACCACTAGGAACCCTTAGTTCAGTAGTTTCCTTGTTAACCGTAATGTCTATGTTATATACATATATTGTTTCCGTTTGTTGTTGTTACAATCCCTTTCCTTCTGTACTCATTAATTACATATCATCAATATGACATATCTTCTGATGTCTTCGTGAGTAACATGACGGGGGCCGTAAGTGGAGCGTGAAGTGCTTACCTTGCAGGAGTACCTGAGTTCATCCCGGTTTCTGGAGGGAGGGTCTCCTGTTGCTAAATCTTTAGTTTTCATCTCAGTTTCTGGAGGGAGGGTCTCCTGTTGCTAAATCTTTAGTTTTCATCCCAGGTTCTGGAGGGAGGGTCTCCTGTTGCTAAATCTTTAGTTTTCATCTCAGTTTCTGGAGGGAGGGTCTCTTGTTGCTAAATCTTTAGTTTTCATCCCGTTTCTGGAGGGAGGGTCTCCTGTTGCTAAATCTTTAGTTTTCATCCCGGTTTCTGGAGGGAGGGTCTCTTGTTGCTAAATCTTTAGTTTTCATCCCGGTTTCTGGAGGGAGGGTCTCCTGTTGCTAAATCTTTAGTTTTCACCCCGGTTTCTGGAGGGAGGGTCTCCTGTTGCTAAATCTTTAGTTTTCTGAGCAGTGTTTTTATGGGTAATTGCTTTCTTTTTGTCACTTATCTATTGGTTGTTTTATCGTTTTCTCTTCAGATTGTCCCTTTGGTATTTTAAATTAATTTATATTAAGAGTACAGGTTTTCCATATATTTGATTCAGTATTTTGACAGACTTTTTCGTATACAATATTTTCATATCACGAAAAACAAATACGAATTTAATAATTTAATTAAACAAACCAAATTTTGCTTCGTTCCCCTGTATAATTAAGTCTACACAGCTTGCAGTACACGATTCTCGTGAAAACTTTGAATATAATTTTGAATCGACGATTCGCATGCAAAAATGCATGCTTTGTACAGCTTAAAAATCCACATTGTTTTGTATGATCCCTCTACATGAATTTCGTACGATTATTTCACGTTCAGTACTATGTTAATCTATGTTCTAACACGAACAGGTAAGTATACAAATGTATTTCTACACGTGTACATCGCCAAATTGCATCGGTAAATAATTTGAGTCGAGAAAGCGAACCCTAGTGAACGAGCCAACAAACTCCATATTTCGTCAGTTGTAAATAATATTTGATGATGCAGATGTAATATGTGATGTCTAAAATCTGGTTAATATTTTATCACGATTCAAATATTTAAAGTATGAATTTTATTTGTTGGAGAGCCTGAAAACTAAAATCGGAAGTGACGTCAAAGAAATGATACGCTCGAGTCAAAGTATTACTTACTCCAGGTCAAAGTTCATACTATGTACTTTGATGTCATTACTGTTTTCGTTATTGCTATAATGACTTTTCTGACACCATTTAGCAATCTGATCTAACGGAAATATGATAACTATATTTTATCTGGCTTTCTGAAAAATAATATATATCAACAAAACTTCATATCAGCCATGAATCAAAATATGAAACCTTTCTGACCGAGCGGGCATTAGCGAACGAGCCATAAAGGCTTATATTCTGGCGAGTGGCCACTACGTAACATTCTCCGAAAAAAGTCAGATATAATATTGATCGTACTTGAAATGTCATATTTCTAGGGTGTTAAAGCATAAATCGTATATCTGAGTGAATCTTATAAAAAATCAGAAGTGATGACAAAATTAATAAATTTGTGTCAACCATTGTGACGACATTAAAGCTCTTAATTCGGTATGACCTTTTTTCAGAAACAGCAGAGTAAATAGACAATAAACATATAGATGCACCATCGGCAAATATAATATTTATTTGTTCTAACTTGAGAAACAGGAAGAAAGGGGAGCCTTTTGGTGAACTTTTATGGTCTGTTTCGCAGCATGCAAATAAATTTGATATCTATGTTTTTATTACTACGTACTATGAAACTGATTTGTACTAGCCAACTACGCACTATGGCACTACTAACTGTCTAGGTACTGTGCCACTAACTTGCTACATATATGTCATTTACTTACTACGTACTATTCCACTGCCCTACCACTAACTTACTATGTAATATATCGCTGACTTAAAGGCATATTGTCTACCAAAATCGAAATTTTTTCATACCCAAAATGATTGTCGTTTTCCGTACTGACCTTCATAAAATGAACAGTTATGCTGCAAAAGATACGATTTGTGTTCTTTTTTGACAAAAAGACCCAAAACTATCGTTATCGGAATTATTGTCCAGGATGACAAAAATTCAATTTAAACTCGCCTCTATTCATATGACCTTATATGTGAACCCGTCTTGAGCATGCGCACTGTTTAGAAACAATAAACAACATGTCGGAAGAGAAAGTGTCAATGCGTGGAAGAAAGCGGACTTTGACGGATTTGATAAGTGCAGTATCTTCCAAATGGAACAAATGCAGGATATATTTAGGGGATCGGTTGGACCGTTGGAACGAACTGAAGGAAGTGCTACGCGTCCAACCTCACGTTGAAGTAGCAAAGATTTTGTTTGATAGGTAAGCCGAGCATGTTGCCTTCTTTTCTCAATCAGTTTTCATATTTTATGAATTTATGATGATGCCTATGATCATTTTGGGTAGATATTATTCAATATATGTAATTTTGCACCTGGCAAAACCAAATTATTGTCAATGAGTAGCATAAAACGGCCGTATTTGCGAGGTAAACAAAACATCCATGCTGCAGCATCCGGGTATAATCAATTAGCTTCCAGTAACGATGGTCAGCTTTTTTAAATCGAAAAAACAACGTTTCGTAGCGTATTCGCCAATAATTTGGTGTTTAATCTTCATTTTATGAAGGTCAGTACGGAAAACGACAATAATTTTGGGTATGAAAAAATTACGATTTTGGTAGACAATATGCCTTTAATACATATAGTAAAGTTTTACATGTTTTATAAAGTATGTTTTATTTTCAACTATTTTGGGGGTTTTAACATTCTAGTGTTCTATTTGCCTGGTGATCTATTGCCTGGTGTTCTATTGCCTGGCGTTCTATTGCCTGGCTACCTTTGACCTTTACTGTGATTGGTCAAAACAATCTCATGAATATTTATTACTAATACGAAATTTTGTCTAGTTCAAACCGGATTACAGCATATGAAAGTGTCGTAATCTAACACGATCTAACCCTTTGACTGCGACGTTTCATGCATAATCGTTACTTCGTGTGCTGTAAAATACGTTATTTTGGCTCTTTCAGCAGAGTGAAGTCATTTATTTCAAGACGCCATTTTAACAGGAATATGACGTTACTTACTTACTGTTTCTTTTTAACTTTAAAGAGGTTCTATATGTACAATATTTGTATTTAACTTAAAATTGTGCAATCTAATTATAACGTATTTGCGTAACTTATTCTTAAAGAAATAAACGTACATTTCTTTCTCAAGGGAGTTTATGTCCCTAGCGCAGTCTATCAATCAGGCACATATATGTCTCTCGCGCAGTCTAAAAACAAGCGCATATTAAAAATTTTAAGAATCTTCATGTTTATTATGAAAAAGACAATTTGTGTTATTTGTTAAAATTGTTAATCAATATTCAGATATTGAAAACAGTGTATTTTTTTTAATCTGTCTAAATATAATTATAATTAGGTAATAAAACAGTTATTTAATGGGAGTGCAGGCAATAGATCAAACAATTTTTCCTCAGTATTGGGAAAGACCAAAGTGTTCTATTGCCCTCGGCCGTTGACCTCGGGCAATAGAACACTTTGGTCTTTCCCAATACCTCGGGAAAAATATTTTGACCTATTGCCTGCACTCCCATTGAATAACTGTATACTATACCATGAAACAACTATGAACTATTTCACTTACTTATTGTGTACTATGTCACTAGTTTACAAAATAATATGCCACTCACATACTACGTTATATGCCATTAATTGAAATACGTACTATGCCACTAAAGTACAACGTGTTATGCAACTAACGTACGACGTAGTATATGTCACTAAATTACTACGTACTATGTCACTACGAACAATGTACTATGCCACTAGCGTATTACGTGCGATGACAGTAACTTACTTCGTACTAAAGTACCAACTTACTATACCAATAACATTAGTGGTAAAGGTCGAAGTATACGAAGCCAAAACTATCGATTGTACATTCTTATATATATATATAAAGTAAACCAAGGCAAAATTAACAGCTGATGTTAATAATATTGCAAGTCATTGTAAAACAATATCTTACTTAGATTTATCATTTACATGTATATTATTTTGAAAAATATCTCGTAACCCGATTCATTTCGTGTGCTTTTGTAATAACACTGTGTCTTTAATATTCTGACGTAGATGAGGACTATAATACTCAACAGTAGCGGCTACGTCTCGGTAAAACAAAATATAATACAATGTAATTCAATCATATTAAATTATCATATTACATGATAAATGCAGAATATTTAAAAGCATAACCATAACAACAGGAATTGATGATTATTGTAACTAATGCGTTCCTTGGAGATTTGTTTTCATAGCTTTCATTTATGCTTTGCAAAAAAATCGATTTAGTCATGACACACAATAAAACTGTTTTACTTAATTTAATAGCTCATCAATATGCATAGAGTTCAACTCCAGGTTATATATTTTTGTAATTTATTCCTCATTAATATTTCGTGACAAGGCAACAGTTTGAAAAGCTTGACAGTTCAACCAATTTATGCTACACAAAAAGCTGTTAGAAAATATTAAAAGAAAATGATACATTATATGCGCGCTTTGTTGTTTTGCTTTTTCAAGACCATAGTACATAAAAAAGGGGGGAATATAATGCTTCATTGATAATCTGGAACTCCGGTTTATTGTGTGAAAATTGCTTGACACCGTTTCATTGGACCATGTTTGAAATCTCAAATATTCCTCAACTGTAAAACAGATATGAGGAGCGAATTTTAGAGATAAATACCTGGCAGGTAGAATTTGTGATTCGGTTCCAAAATCTATTGTTTCTATATGATATTTGTTGTACCTTTCCATGATCGTGGAAGTGTCATATAGATCTACAAGATTACATGTACACACATGTACACACATGTACACCACTCATAAAACTGAAAATCAATCTCATATTTAAAATTTCAAAATTTTCAATAATTTATTGATATTTTAAATTTTAATTTCAGAATGAATATGAATACATAATTCTAATGTTTTCTTTTCACTTCACAGATGTTGTTTCAATATTGATTTTCCTGACATATCACAGAAAACTGATACAGACCATATCTTTGTCACTTAATAATAAAAAAAAAAACAGGATTATTAATCCACTTAAAAATCCCCATTATAATAATGATCCTAAACAGTCTCAATTAGATGAATGTACAGGATTGTGAAATAATATTACAGTACATATCATTATAGCATAGCTTTATACATATGTAATTATAGGTATTAAAACTCTACATGACGTAGCTGATATTTTGTTTACATATGATACGATCTGCCGCGGAGAAATGTACATTTTGAGATCTAGCCAACCAATGTTAATTTCAATCAGGTAGTTTATGTACCAGCCAGTAAATGTCCGAAATTAGCGTATGGGATAAATATTTATTGAATTATGAAGAACAAAGATACAATTGGTAGCAAGATATTTAAAGTAGAGAAATCGTTTGAAGGGAGATGTAGGACTTTCATCAGTAGCAGAGATGATCCAGTGACACGTGTAGTTTAAATCTATATTTACTACGTAAACATTTAAAGTTTTTTTGTTTTGGATTTAAATGTTAGTATCGTACAACTCTGGAGTGAATTCTCTCTGGATTTCTTTTCTAATTAAAAGATATGTCAATTACTCTATAATTAATTACAAGAGGCGCTCTGTGTTTTGTTAACGCTAATTATTGCAGTAGTGTAGATACACAGTGTGTGTTGGTTTATTGTGTTTTTGGCTGTAAGAGCACACACACGTGCAATTGATTTACTTCACGTGCATTGTAAATTAGTTCACGACGTCCAAGGTTCCTCACAACACAAGATGGCCACTCAAGCTTTGTGGGAGAGGAAACTTTTGTTAGGAACAACAGGAGGAACTGTGTTTGCTTTTCTAATTCAAATTCTTGCATTAGCAACGAATCACTGGCTAACTTTTGAAATTCCAGATGGACTATATTTTAATAAAACTGGACGGTATTTGTATGAGTCATATAGTGGACTCTGGCGAATATGTACAACAGAATTTACAAAATCCATTGGCTCAAATGGACAAGAAATAAAAACATATCGTAAGTATGAAAACATTTTATTGCACGTGCATGATTTATAACTGACCGAAAATTGTGTGGGAGTTAACATCAAAGACTTTGTAAATCTTATCATTTTGAATTATTCCTACTGTTGCGTATGTAGACAAAGTTAAAAAAAAATGTATCAACACTTCAAAAATGTCAATATGAGTATAGTTTGAAGCATAACATCAAAGAAGTAGGAGTATTTTGAAATGTTCATCATGGCGATATGGTGAAATAACAGTACACATGCATTCGATTTGGGATAGCTGATTAAATCATACTGTTAGACTTATCATATAACACGTCAATGGGAAAATCATTATAGCATATATATATATATATATATACAGTGTCAAAACTAGAGTCCCAGACAAAAATCTGCAAATATATGTACCCTTACTTTGTACAATACACATAATGCGTTGTATATGAAATGTGTTTTATTCATCTCTCTCCTATAAACAATAACGACGGTACACGCATTGATGCATTATTAATAATCTTGCGTTTTTTTATTCATCATTTGATGTTTTTTGCAGATAACATTACATGATTACAATTTAAGTGGGTCCTAGTTCTTATAAAGGCAACAGTGCTGTGCTACATCACGACTGGATGCCCCCCCCCATATACCGGTATACTAAAATTTACGTTTTAAGCCCTGTATTAGACAAGTCAGAGTTCTCGAAATGAAAAATACAACTTGTAGGGAGTAAATCAGACGGAGGAATAGAATTGCCTTTTACTAATAATCTATACTACACCCATTATCTCTATATACTAATAATCTATACTACACCCATTATCTCTATATACTAATAATCTATACTACACCCATTATCTCTATATACTAATAATCTATACTACACCCATTATCTCTATATACTAATAATCTATACTACACCTATTATCTCTATATACTAATAATATATACTACACCCATTATCTCTATATACTAATAATCTTAGGTAATACAAATAATCTTCTAAAATGAAATGCACGTGAATGTCACTTGCGCTTGATAACCCTGCACCAGATTACATTTTGTGTTTCATTGATACTACTTATATATAGATTGCGGCAAAATGAAGAAAGATAATATTAAACATGATTAATCAACAGTCCGTTATCTTGATTAATCAAATAAATCAGTGTTTATTTAAGCTTTGCATGATGCCATGGTTGTATCATTTTCCCTCGAGGTGACCATATGTTTGGAAATAATCCATAATACGTACCGGAGGTCATTCATCACCGTTCCGGATCAGATTAGATAATTAAGTAATTAGCCAATGGAAACAGTAAAGTGCAGCTTGCGACTGATCAACGATATCGTCGGAGGTATTAATTACATGTCCATCATGTATATCTATATTGGTCTGTTATAAATATCAATAAATATTGTTGTTATATATACATGTATGTATAAATAAAAAAGAATAAACACATTTTATTTACAATGCGAGAAGGTTAATTCCACGTAGAGTCCAATTCGGCGCATATCTATGTTATTCATAGTAGTGCGCAGAATTAGACGGTATGTAATGACTGTACATCGTAGACACGCTCTAATTGAGACAAACAGCAACAAAACAAAACGCGATAGAGCTCGTACCATAGGGTGACACTGGAAACAATGATGAATCAATCCTTATTTCAGTCAATATATTGAAGATAATTGTTTGTTTTTCTTGTTTACACCTTTTCTACAACTTATTACATATTACTCTATAAATTGCCATAAATGGGACAGTTATATTTACATAACACTATTTTTAAAAGCTTGCACATCGAATTTCATTTGTGTTGTATCCATGTGTAAATGTTACAGATTCATTATTAAACAATAAACCAGTATGTAATTTGATTTACAAGGAAAGTAGGACAAATTGAACTCAAGAGAACCATAATATGATTTATGTGTAAAGAAAATGAAAAACAGAAGATACCACATTGTTAAAACAGTCCAAAATCTAATAGAAAGAGAAACGGGGACAAAATCGATAGCCCTAAGACACATGAATTATCGCTTACTTTCCTGTCTTGGTCTAGGCACTTGAATAAAAAGTGACGGGGTTAAACTAGTTTTATGGAAAAAGCCAATTTGTACGACTATACATGTACTGACAAAAATTGAAATAAAAAGGGTTAAATTAAATTGTTTGACGTTTTGGTCTCAAATTTAAACTCTTAATAATTTCGGGAAGCCTACACGTGCATTATTTATTGGAACACAAAAGGATGCTAGTTTCCACCATGTCTAGTAAATAGCTTTGAGAGACATTTTGTCTTTGTTGGCGAGCATTAGGGTTATAATGAACACTTCAGGGTGTAATCCTACCAGAGCAATAAATACCCGTATTACCACGCATAAGAACAACAATCTGTAAAACTCAGGTCGAACATAGTTTGTGAAGATAACGGTAATCAACAAATGTTTCTTTTTCTTTTTCTTCTTCTTCTTCTTTTCTTTTTTATTTATCTCTTCTGTGCAAATTGTGCTGTTCTGATCGTGATTTGTATTCCACGTATCCAGTTCCGATGAGATGAAATTGTGCAGAACAACGTTTTATTCAACATAGAGAGTAAAGAGACCATTTGTTTTCATCAATCATAACTGTTTTTTTGTGTGTTTTTTGTTACTTTTAACAAGTATACTTCATGGTTAAGGTCAACCAGTGCCACGTCGTGTGCTAGTTAGATTTACATTAACATGTATGTATAAAGTGCCTATCACCACTTAAGTGCGATTTAGCTCAAATATATCACAGTTTATTTGTAAAATTTAAACAAATTTGGCAAAGAAGAAAAGCTACAACTCTCCCACATGTAATACTGCATATATACAAGCAAACATTATGTATGCATACTTATACTATGTCTTAATTGGGTCCATTTTCTATGGAAATAAAACAGTTCTTCATAATGAGTAAATGCTCTTTGACAAATGCAGAAGCAAAAATGTTACATTTAAAAATAGACAAAAGATAACGAGGAGAAACTGTCAGACAGACAACAAGGTGATGTTCATCTAAGCGTTCAGAACCAAAGATGAAATTATCTGTATTATGAGCATCCAGGTATATAATTGCTTTCATTACGAATTATGTAATGCTTCTAACAATTAAACTAATGCTGACCACAATCAGAGGAACGTCATGGTCGTATGGTAAGGTGGGTTTACAACTACATGTGTACTCAGTGCCTATCACCACTACAGTTGTGAGTTAGAATCCCGCTAATGACGAGATGTACTCGATACAACATTATGATAAAGTTTCTCAATGACAGGTCGGTGCTTTTCTTTGGGTACTCCGGTTTCCTCAATCCATAAAATTGACCGCCACTATAACTTAATTATTGTTGAAAGTGGCCTTAAACACCACAACCTCATGTCCACAATGATTGATTGTTCGTTGATTAACGTCAATTGTCAAATATAAAACGATTGTAAAAATTGAAATAGTGCCATAATTTTCCCGATTTTACCAAGAATAAAAAAACATGAGCATGTTTTCACTTCTACAGTATGTGAAAAGTACAAGGACTCAACTATTAAACAAAGCCTGTCGTTGACAACCACAAGTCTAACACCAGTAAAGTATGTTGATACCCTCACACCCATCTCATATTGTAAGATTTCACAAGAAACCTACCCAAGAACGAGGTTTCGGTGGTCAGTTTGTTATATATGTCCAGGTTTTCCTCCACTAACATTTCTGGTAGTCATAATACAGCTGAAGAATGATAAATACCTATAACATAACCCAACACACAATAAAACAATATTAATTCCATGATTTACCGGATAATTGAAAATTGAAAATGACCGAAAGTGTGATTTATGATATCTGAATGGCTGCAATTACTATAATAATCCCAGGAATAATAGATGACAGTTATGCAAATTAAAATGAAACTTGTTTGGAATGCACATTGTCATGTTCTGGTCACGTGGTGTTATTTCTTAAGAGGTTCGAAATCCAAAATGGTCACCGCTTTACTTAAGTAAATATTACATATAGTATATTAAAATAATGTACTGAGTAGCTACTGAACCAAGTCTTGACACTGAGGTTTGTCTTAAAAAAAACATGACCAATAAGGGTAATAACAAAATTATCGAACTCCGAACAATCTTCCAAAGGCAAAGTCAAAACTCATAAGTATATAAACAGACAAAATCAGTCAACAACCGGAAAACTGTGAAAACCGTAATGACTCTGACTTGGTACTGGCATTTCCAAAGAAATGGTGGGTTGAATCAGATTTTACGGCGCCAAACCTCTCGCTTTCATTACGGTTCAAAGGTTCCGGCTGTCACTATAACAGCATTTATAACAAGTGTTGTTACTTTTAAAATCAACATGATAATAAAAAAAAATAAGATCAATTTAGCAGGGTTCGTATTACTCGATCTTGAGTGTTCTGAGTTGTGTTTTGTTTATCATTGCTTGTTCTGTTTTCCTCTTCCGTTTGGCCACTGTATTGTCTGTCATTCTTCTTTAGGCCACTGTATTGTCTGTCATTCCTCTTTAGGCCACTGT
>MJUT01061328.1:77282-88635 GCA_002080005.1 Gigantidas platifrons
TTCAACAATACCACACTGTCTGAACAGTTCAACAATACCACACTGTCTGAACAGTTCAACAATACCACACTGTTTGAACAGTTCTATAATACCACAGTCTGAACAGTTCAACAATACAACACTGTCTGAACAGTTCAACAATACCACACTGTCTGAACAGTTCAACAATACCACACTGTCTGAACAGTTCCATAATCCAATACAAAAATCGTAGAAAGAGTCAAAATGAACCTCTACCATATAAATACTTGATTCTTCGCTTTCCTGGAGGCTGTAACACGCCATGTTAAGATATTTTCATGGGACCAAACATCCACCCTTAATGGAATGAGGTCATACAAATGTAAAATACCAACCCTCAAGTCTTGCTGACAATGGTGCATTGTTATAAAGAACGCTTTAATCTTGAACATTATACATAATGTATCTAATTATGCTAGAACACGTTACTGTTTGGTAATGATAATTCCTACTTCCTACCAGAAGCTAATACACCTCCAATGCGGTCCAGAAGTTACTTGTTTCAAAGTGAAGTTAAGTTATGTATTAATTATATCAGAAGATTTACGTTTTCAAAAGAAAATGTTTATTCTGAGTAGCGTAACTTGTTTATTTTATCTGACAAGAAAATACAATACAAAGTATGGTAAGCATTGATAACACTAATTACTTCCCTTTTGATTAGTTAGTAACCTTGGTAAAGACGACAAATGGAATGTAAGATGTCTCAAGTTATCTTCATGTCTAAAACACTACGTTATATACCGAGGGAAATGTGTATAATTGGTTTGTTAGTTTCACCATTTCGACAGATTTTCTCTACTGGTTAAACTTTAAGTATAAGGTGAGGAAAATTAGCTTTATTTGTATGCATTATTTGAGGAGAAGGGTTATTTGATCTTCCCAGATGTAGACGTTGAGTGTACATGATGAAGGGTTATTTGATCTTCCCAGATGTAGACGTTGAGTGTACATGATGAAAGTTATTCCAGAAACGCGTCGTGGTAAATGATATAAAAAAGACGATCCAAACTTCTATAAAATCTCTATCAAAAACACAAACACGTAAACAGACGGAAAATAGAATACAGGTCTTGTGTTCGTTTCAAATGCATGTGGATGTTTCACTATGAGATGTTCCACTGAAATACAAATTGTTTATATAATGAATAACTTGATTGATTGTTGATGAACGTATTCGTTGAGTACTTAACTGGTACAGCACAACTAGCGTTTCCCACTTTCGTGCGTGCTGTAAAAGGCATTGCAGAAAATACTGGGTCTTTCTTATTTCTATAAATCTGCGAGTGAAATACATTAATAATTTGTACAATATATATATTACGATTGAAACATAGCAAACCGTGCAAGTTCCTTTTCTATAAATTGTCAGTGCATATTTATTACGATTGAAACATAGCAAACCGTGTAAGTATCTTTTCTATAACCTTTGAGTACATATATATTACGGACTAATTGTTGGTTTTATTGAATGACCGACTCCTCGTATCTAAGTAACGTATTACAATGTATAGTGACTTATTATATTAATGGCTTACTTTCCTTGATACAGTTACGTTCCTGTATGTAGTAACATGATCGTAGAATTCCATCACACAATGCTTTCAAATTAATTGACAACGTTATACCATAAGTAATTACTATAAACGTTCAGGCGCAACACCGAAACACATTACAAGATTAAAGTATAACCCGCACACAATATTTATCTTTGTTTTGGTTATGTATGGAAACGAACGAAACGAAACTAATTTGTAATAATCACTTGGTATTTATACAGGTGGTCCGATGTTGAAAATAACAAACTACGTTTAGAAGCTATTGATGGCTGTGTTTCTGTACTCATGTCCCGTCTGTTGACCTTCATGTTGATATATTTGTTTCATAACTTAAAGGGATCTGTCGGGGCAACGGGTTTACCTTATGGTAGTTGTATTTAGAATTATCTATGTGTTCAATGCCTTTCACCAAAAAAAGTTATGAGTTTGATTCCCAACCGCGACAGGGTCATCTCGATACAAATTTATATGATAATGCTTGTCAGTGATTTACGGTATGTATGTCTGTTTCTTCTACTGCTTAAACTGACCGCCATGATATAGCTGAAGAATACGATATATGTTGAAAATAAAGTTTGAAGATAACAAAGTTGTAATCATAAGCCGTAAATAGAAAAAGTAGGGATAATACAATGGTGAATTAAAAAGGGCAAACAGACAAACAATGATCTACAACACAATACACAGAAAACTAAAGTTCGAGCAACACGAATCCCACGAATTATCGGGGTACTCAAAACGATCAAAAGAGTAAATGATTATTATCCTGAAAATGTTTTTCTTGTAACTCTTCACTACTAATGCCAAAACATATTTATAAGGAAATATTTTCATCAAGTTTTGAAATATTTTTTTGTCTTTATAGATATTCAAATTCAAAAGTAAAAAAAAGTAATTTGGCCATATACACCCCTACACCAAATAGACATCAAAGCTATACTCCCCTCCTTATAGTATTATTGATTGGAAATCAAACGCCAACATTTTAGTTATAACTTAATTACTACCATAGTATAACGACATCACAACTTTCAACTCTTCATCGAATGAAGCCTCAGGATCCATTAGTTTTTTTTTCTAGATAATTAATACTATTAAACTGATGAATTAATATTGACTAAAATTCTTATCTGTTCAAGACAACTGTCGCCCAACGTTATGTAATACTATAGAGGAAACGGCCACACAAATATCTACATGATGTATAAAGAATCATTAGGCTTTGGCTATTCTTTTATCTATTCATGATTAATTAAAAAAATGTGTTTGCCACCCCAGGTTCATCCCCGGTTTGCAGTTAGGTTCGTGTAGCTCAATCTTTAGTTTTCTGTGTAGTGTTTTGTAGATCATTGTTTGTTTGTAGTTGGGTTCGTGTAGCTCAATCTTTAGTTTTCTGTGTAGTGTTTTGTAGATCATTGTTTGCTTGTAGTTAGGTTCGTGTTGCTCAATCTTTAGTTTTCTGTGTAGTGTTTTGTAGATCATTGTTTGTATGTAGTTAGGTTCGTGTCGCTCAATCTTTAGTTTTCTGTGTAGTGTTTTGTAGATCATTGTTTGTTTGTATTTAGGTTCGTATTACTCAATCTTTTGTTTTCTGTGTAGTGTTTTGTAGATCATTGTTTGTTTGTAGTTAGGTTCGTGTAGCTCAATCTTTAGTTTTCTGTGTAGTGTTTTGTAGATCATTGTTTGTTTGTAGTTAGGTTCGTGTAGCTCAATCTTTTGTTTTCTGTGTAGTGTTTTGTAGATCATTGTTTGTTTGTAGTTAGGTTCGTGTAGCTCAATCTTTTGTTTTCTGTGTAGTGTTTTGTAGATCATTGTTTGTTTGTAGTTAGGTTCGTGTAGCTCAATCTTTAGTTTTCTGTGTAGTGTTTTGTAGATCATTGTTTGTTTGTAGTTAGGTTCGTGTAGCTCAATCTTTTGTTTTCTGTGTAGTGTTTTGTAGATCATTGTTTGTTTGTAGTTAGGTTCGTGTTCCTCAATCTTCAGTTTTCTGTGTAGTGTTTTGCAGATCATTGTTTGTCCTTTTGTTCTTTTTCTTTTAACCATCGAGTTGTCTGCCCTTCTTCGACGTACGGCTTCTTTGGTATCTTTAAACGTTTCCATCAAATAAATATTTCTTCAGTGGATAAACATATTATGCTGCTTTTATGGGTGATTAACTGCGGGTCAGTAGAAAATTAGTTACAAATGTTGGTTAGACCCGTTACATGCTGTTTATTGGAATTTATGGTAATTATATAGCACACTTATTGCTCATTTGATGTAAAACAGCCACCACTTACTCACTATGTTACATATACGAGAAACAAAACTATCTACGAAATGTATATACTTACATTCAATGGCATTAAAATAAAAAGAAAATACCACACTGTCGGCACTGTTCCAAAATCCAACCATAGAAAAGAGGCAATAATCGATACCCCAACATGCACATGCAAGCCCGCTCAATTATTGGCAGACAATTCAATAAACAGTGGTGGGATTATCATCAAACTATCATTATGGACCTAAATCTCCCTCTTAGTGGAAGATGTGGTCATGTAATTTAATATTCCCACGTACACGTCAAGCATATTGTTGTATTATTTTAGATATAAGGTAAGAATTATGTGAGTATAATGCTACTATCAAAAATATTTCTGTAAAATAGTAGCGACCAGTTTTATTAGGGGAGCTAACAAGTGTACCAGTCAGAAAACTAACGACATCTCGTAATCTACTGCAATGTGATCCTATAGAATACACCTATGGTCACCTATTGGTGGGGGTCGAACTTTTGCTACAGTTCTGATAAGATATAAATCAACCATTAATGTTTATCTTCTTATTTTATCACACGTAAGAGATGATGTATGACCTATTAATGAGGCTGATATGATATATATTAGAACACGTATTGGAAATTGTAGCTTTGTATACTTGTTCCAAAATCGTAGCCACACGTGGTTTCATGTGCATATAATAATAATCACATTAACATTGGCTGCTCTTGTATGTATATAAATTATGTATGTGGAAAGCACTTACATGACCTCATAATGTCGCTAAGAGGGGAGGTTTAGGCCCATAAACCTATTTTCACACCGTCACTTTGTATTTAATGTACCAGGCCAGGAAAGTGACCGGTGACGTATTTGTATTTAATGTACCAGGCCAGGGAAGTGACCGGTGACGTATTTGTATTTAATGTACCAGGCCAGGGAAGTGACCGGTGACGTATTTGTATTTAATGTACCAGGCCAGGGAAGTGACCGGTGACGTATTTGTATCAATTTTGCCTCTGTCTACAATTTTTCTAATTGAGTAGGGAACTGTACCACTCTGAGTGAATTTATCAATAACGTGATATAAGGAATAAAGCAAATCTATAAAGCTATTTACCATCAAGTTACTACATCCAGCCGCTATACACTTTGGAAGACACCAATGATTTAGTTTTGAAAATGTGTTCATGGGTAGGACATACTTGCATGGGAACATGACAGGCAAACTAAATAACTCGTTTTCCCCAATATCTTCCATACACGAATGTTTTTCCAGAAACGCATCGTGCGCTCAAATTGAGAGATCTACGTTTTTACTCATCAATCGTTATGCGGATGTCAGTTGAAACTCCATCACGGATGACTAGTGAAGTTCAAACCTTAGCGTATTGATATCATGTAAATTTCAGCTTTTGTATTATTGCTGTTTTGCAAAATTCAGAATAATATTGTCATGTAAATGGTAGACCATAGGCAATTGATGTTTTGTAAAATTCGGACTATGTTTTCCCCCAAAGATTTTTGAATTATTTGGCATTCCAATCTGTTGATTATGAAGGTGTTTTTTTTTTTTTTTATATATAAACACGTCGTGTGTACTTAATTCGGTATGTACGTTTTTATTTGTCATGTGACTTTCAGACCATGGACAAAAATCACCTTCTACATTTTAATGAAGATCAAGAAGATCACAAACAATTTGAGTAGAAGTTTAAATTTCCACAGTAAAAAGGGGTATACAATGGATTGGGTCAGACATATTTACCCTGTAGCACGCCACTAACGACCACTCCAAGTTATTGGTCATAAGAAGCTGCTACAGACTGTATTTTTGGGTATAAGGAACGCGACATTCATTTGGTCCGTTGTAAGGGCTATCTGTCTATTTTATTCATCTGGCACAACGAGCCTTTATGCCTTGTCTATTGTTCTGGTAACTGTAAATCGTGAACTTTTGTTGTTCATGAAAATGCAAGATCTTGAATTATTGTTTGACCTAAATATCATATTGACATAGAAAAAGTTAATTTTAATATCGTTTTTGCGTCACGTTGCCCCCCCCCCTTTTAACATATAATATGCTTAGCCTAAATGGGTGAAATTTTAAAAATCGCAGTGCTGTTTAAAATGTATTTAAGAAAGTGCTCTTTAACAGCTATATTGAGTTTTTATTTGCAAGTTCAATAGGTTTTTGTAAAATGAGCAATAACATTTTTCGGAAATCTCTCTTAATAGCTAACCAAAAGTGTATTTAATCTCATAAAATGTTAATGATGGTGTACAATTAGATGTTTATATCCATTTCAATGACTTAAATTTCTTTATAGAAATTTAAAATGTTTACGATACGTGAATTATTTTCCTTGAACACGATATTCATATTCCTCTAAGTTATATATTATAAAGATAAAACGATAAACTGTAAAGCTCGACGATTTAAACAAAACGAACCACTCCTCTGGTAAACCTCAAAAAGTAATGGGCAACAATATATACATCCCCATCAACACGAACCACTCCTCTGGTAAACCTCAAAAAGTAATGGGCAACAATATATACATCCCCATCAACACGAACCACTCCTCTGGTAAACCTCAAAAAGTAATGGGCAACAATATATACATCCCCATCAACACGGACCACTCATATGGCAAACCTTTAAATATAAATAGTTGACGATTAAAGCATCAACGACAGCACTAATGGCTTCTCGCTAAAACATCACACAGTGTCAACCATATTCTTAACCGCAACTTGAGCAGCTCCTCTGGGAATCCTAACAAATCAATAGCCAATTATATAACCACCCACACCAATGCGAGTAAACAACTTCTCTGGAAAACAAAACTACAAAAAAGTAATGGTCAGCAAAAACAAAAGTATCCACAAGAAGAAATATAACATCAACCACATTTCCTTAAAACATCATACAGTAATGGTCAACTATTCTAAACCACAACATAAGCCATTCCTCCGACAAACTTCGAACGGTAATGACCAATTATATGGTCAATAAATGGCCAAGCTAGAAGAGCTACTTTTTTCTTGGCAAATCGCAAACTAAAATACACAGAAATAATGACTAATAATTTTGCAGCACGTCCTGATGAGCAACAATTTACAAGGGTATTTAGTGGCTGATTACAAGGCCAAAATATCATACCATATCTACCCATTTAAACATATTTTTCTTGTGCGATTTATCGATGTTGGTGATTTGATTTCATCAATCAATCAATCAATTGTAGAAATGATATTCTAAAGGGCACAGTTCAGTTTAAGCTTAAAGGACCCCATTGGAAATAAGCTGAATGGCTTTCATGGGCTATCATTGGTGAGAAAGTTCTCAGCAGCTACAATTGGTGGATTGAAGTTTCAGTTAAAGATGGCAGTTTTATGTTTTATTTTTAACTTAACGAGAAATTTTTAAACACTTGTGTATGATGTTGAAATTTTTAAACCTAAATATATTTTACCTTTTACCTTTACCTTATCACATGTATCGCATGAAGAACAAAGTCCTATGTTCAAATGAATAACATGTTTACACAGTGACAGAGGATTTACAAGCTATTGAATCACATAGCCCGTATTCTTTATGAATATAGAAACAAGTCTGAATGTTTCATGAGATTCAATGATGTTGTTGATGTTGTGGTCGATAAGGTCTGCCTTGAACAGTCAGAACAGTGACACACGGTGCATTTATCTGGATAATATTTGATCAGCTGAAGCTAGCAATTATGACATAAACATATGTGACACCCCGATTACACAATTAATATGTTAGAAGTTGATTTGACATTTTGAAGTACAATACTTTTAGCTACATGATAGGATGGAGTACTAGTATTACGTGATGCACGAGCATATATAGAAATATTGCAGTGTTATCCTTGGGAAATGTTATTTTGTTAGGGTTGGCATTACATATGAAAAAAACTGAGGACATCCGTGGTTATAATTAACAAGAAACTACGAATGAACAATTATTTCTTCGAGTTATTTATGAAAGCAATTTATCTTAATTCAAGATAACGAAGTTGTCCGAGTGTGATTCCATACGAAGCTTTGGACACTCAATGTAATTTTGTTAAATTTTGAAAATTTTGTTAAATTTTGTCAAGGTATTTTTTGGAGTTCATTTTAATTCAAAGATAAAACTTGTTAATACGAATTTACTGCAATTATGCTGACAACACAGAGAAACGTACAATGGTACCGATCCATTGAAATCAACTGTAATTAAGGAATATGAATCGCCTTGGTCTTTTCAATAGAGGGACCGACATAATTTGATATAATTCTACATAACAGGCATTCGATTAGTATTTTTATTTTTGCTTTGCTTTCTAATCTTTTGATTAAGATTCATGTCGTGTACACTAAATAAGATATCTTCGTTCTTAATAAGTGTAATCATTCTTCGTCTACAGTCGCACGTGAAATGTATTCCGTCTAATCACTATTCATGCTGTTTCCATTAACAAGGAATGCACGATTAACTGAAACACGTGATCATGTTGTCATCGTGAGCATATCATAATCATACGAGGACTCCTTTCATGTTTTTGTTTTTGTGATTTCATGAAAAAAACTACAATTAACTAAAATCAGCTGTAGCCAGAATGGTTACTGTGTGTAGTCCCTTCTTTTAAAGCAGTATATCCTTAATCTTTTCTATGACAAAGTTTAGCCAACAGAACAACATTTTGCTTTACATTTTGGTTTATGGTGTTTAACACAACTTTCAACAATATTTTAGTTATATCGTGGAGGTCAGTTTAATTGGTGGAGGAAACCGGAGAACCAGGAGAAAACCACCGACCTGCCGCAAGACACTAACAAACTTTATCACTTAATGTTGTATCGATTTCACCTCGACTGAGCGGGATTTGAACTCACAACGTTAGTGGTGATAGGCACTAATTGCATAGATAGCTATCAATCCAACTAACATACGGTCACGAGCATGACGGCCCCCATCACAAGAAGGAAAACATGCCATCTTGATATATATTGATAACTACATTTAGTTCATTATTTCATTTCTCATTGAAAACTACATACAACGATAATGTAAGGGGACTGGTGGTACGTCCTTTGTCACTACATTAAAGAATTCACTCATGTTGTTTTCTGGATCTGTGTTATATTTATTGTATTTTACTTTCTGTCAAATCACTCTAATGGTTTTACCCATTGTGGGACCCTCTATAAATAATAGAGTATATCCTAGCTTATCTTATCTTGTTTTAGTGTAGTTTGTGTTACTCGATCTTTAGTTTTCTGTATATGTTTGGTAGATCGTTGTTTGTCCTTTTTCTTTTGGCCATTGTGTTGTCTGTTCTTCTTCGATTTAAACAATCTTATTACCCCTATGGTATCTTTTGGCCATTGTGTTGTCTGTTCTTCTTTGATTTAAACATTCTTATTACCCCTATGGTATCTTTTGGCCATTGTGTTGTCTGTTCTTCTTTGATTTAAACATTCTTATTACCCCTATGGTATCTTTTGGCCATTGTGTTGTCTGTTCTTCTTTGATTTAAGCATTCTTATTACCCCTATGGTATCTTTTGGCCATTGTGTTGTCTGTTCTTCTTTGATTTAAACATTCTTATTACCCCTATGGTATCTTTTGGCCATTGTGTTGTCTGTTCTTCTTTGATTTAAACATTCTTATTACCCCTATGGTATCTTTTGGCCATTGTGTTGTCTGTTCTTCTTTGATTTAAACATTCTTATTACCCCCTATGGTATCTTCAAGCTCTTCTTATCTAATCGTACTTTGGGTATATATTTTGTATAAATGGATCGTGGGTGGCATGGTGGTACAGTGGCTAAGGTCGCTCAATATAAGCCTACCCCCAATAACGTTGGGACGTACACCGATACTCACATGAATTAAGGTTTATTGACTGTTTAGGCTTTCGATTCCAGTTAATTTTGGTAGTCATGATATATCATTGTCTAAAAGTAACGATAAACACAAATGATCTTTAACCTTTATAATGATAAAATAAGACGAACCATCTCAAGCTCAAGTAGAAAAAGGAATTCTATAGATGGTCTATATTTCATAGTCAAATTGATATTTTGGCATAAAATATGTACCTCAAATTATATTACTTCACGATGTGTTCTCACATCCGGGATTTTGAGATATTTTTGACTTATTCACTTATGTTGTTATTGGCTTGATTCAATCTTTATCTGGTATTTGGAATGATACATGACTTAATTTGATTTATTCCTGTAATGCTGATGTAAGCACTATTTAGGATTACAACGAATTAACCCAGGCAACAAATAGACAGTGTCAAATATGAAGGAAACTGACACAAATTTACGACACAACCAACTTGTAACCGAAGTACCACACACACTATCTGCATTTATAATAAGTTAACGACTGGATCGTTGTTGAAAGATGATCCTGGACTGCATCGTTTGTCTGTATATCTCATTCTATGAACAAGTCACGACAGAGGTGAAAAGTTGAGAATGATGCTGACTTACTGATTGATTAGCAAATTACACACAAAACAGTGATTATAGTGAGGCATACTAATGAATTAAACACCTCGTGGTCGAGTACTGTCGACGTTATGTGTATTTAACTCCATCTTCATCAATATGTAATTTATATCTTGGAGATTAGGTCTATTCATGGAGGAAACTGAACTACCTGGAGAATACCACCGATCTACTGCTAGTGACGTGTATTTGCATATTAAAAACAAATGTTTGATTCATATACATTTAAATGAACAATCCAGAGAAACTGGCAACATGACGAAGAAATACAAAACAAAATCACAACACAATATGTGTTGGATACCACTATGAGCAAACAAACACAATCCATTTACACTAATACACTTACCCTGTGTTTATAACTGTCTCTACTTGTTACCTACAGCTGTATGAACTGACACACTTCTATCACTGTCTCTACTTGTTACCTACAGCTGTATGAACTGACACACTTCTATCACTGTCTCTACTTGTTACCTACAGCTGTATGAACTGACACACTTCTATCACTGTCTCTACTTGTTACCTACAGCTGTATGAACTGACACACTTCTATCACTGTCTCTACTTGTTACCTACAGCTGTATGAACTGACACACTTCTATCACTGTCTCTACTTGTTACCTACAGCTGTATGAACTGACACACTTCTTCTGTTAGAGCCAGGTCTGTTTTTCCTGTTAAACTTCTTCTGTTAGAGCCAGGTCTGCTTTTCCTGTTAAACTTCTTCTGTGAGAGCCAGGTCTGTTTTTCTGTTAAACTTCTTCTGTGAGAGCCAGGTCTGTTTTTTCTGTTAAACTTCTTCTGTTAGAGCCAGGTCTGTTTTTCCTGTTGAACTTCTTCTGTTAGAGCCAGGTCTGTTTTTCCTGTTGAACTTATTCCGTTAGAGCCAGGTCTCTTTTTCCTGTTAAGCTTCTTCTGTTAGAGCCAGGTCTGATTTTCCTGTTAAACTTCTTCTGTTAGAGCCAGGTC
>MJUT01061328.1:89657-111308 GCA_002080005.1 Gigantidas platifrons
AGAGCCAGGTCTGTTTTTTCTGTTAAACTTCTTCTGTTAGAGCCAGGTCTGTTTTTCCTGTTAAACTTCTTATGTGAGAGCCAGGTCTGTTTTTTCTGTTAAGCTTCTTTTGTTAGAGCCAGGTCTGTTTTTTTCTGTTAAACTTCTTCTGTTAGAGCCAGGTCTGTTTTTCCTGTTAAGCTTCTTCCGTTAGAGCCAGGTCTGTTTTTCCTGTGAAACTTCTTCTGTTAGAACCAGGTCTGTTTTTCCTGTTAAACTTCTTCTGTTAGAACCAGGTATGTTTTTCCTGTGAAACGTCTTCTGTTAGAGCCATGTCTGTTTTTCCTGTTAAACTTCTTCTGTTAGAGCCAGGTCTGTTTTTCCTGTTAAACTTCTTCCGTTAGAGCCAGGTCTGGTTTTCCTGTTAAGCTTCTTCTGTTAGAGCCATGTCTGTTTTTCCTGTTGAACTTCTTCTGTGAGAGCGATGTCTGTTTTTCCTGTTAAACATCTTCCGTTAGAGCCAGGTCTGTTTTTCCTGTTAAACTTCTTCCGTTAGAGCCAGGTCTGTTTTTCCTGTTAAACTTCTTCCGTTAGAGTCATGTCTGTTTTTCCTGTTAAGCGTTTTCCGTTAGAGCCAGGTCTGGTTTTCCTGTTAAACTTCTTCTGTTAGAGCCAGGTCTGTTTTTTCTGTTAAGCTTCTTCCGTTAGAGCCAGGTCTGTTTTTCCTGTTAAACTTCTTCCGTTAAAGCCAGGTATGTTTTTCCTGTTAAACCTCTTCCGTTAGAGCCAGTTCTGTGTTTTCTGTTAAACCTCTTCCGTTAGAGCCAGGTCTGTTTTTCCTGTTAAACTTCTTCCGTTAAAGCCAGGTATGTTTTTCCTGTTAAACCTCTTCCGTTAGAGCCAGTTCTGTGTTTTCTGTTAAACCTCTTCCGTTAGAGCCAGTTCTGTGTTTTCTGTTAGGCAGTCGTTTATCTTGGCCATCTTTAACTTTTCTATGTTTAGATTAGTATTTTAATTTTACACGTCATTTGAATTGTTTGCTTCATCAACATAACTACATCATAACTATATAGTGTATAGGGAGAACTTATTGTCTAATCTTTAAGAACCCCTTTTATAGTCACTTTATGTACACTGTAAGAATCTGATAGACAAGGGGATCAATAAATCATGAAAATTCCACACAAAAATATTCTGCAGGTATTTCTGTATCAAACGAGACAATTTACAACGTACTACTCTGTATACAACAGAGGTAGGTATTATCTTGTTTGCATAGAAAAAAAAATACATTCTAGAAAAAAAAAACCACATAGTTTTATAGAACTTAAGATATTTTAAATGCTTGAGATGAGAAACCCAGCCCAAATATTTTCACACTCATTTTTGGGTATGAGTATGATGTAGAACAGCAATTAAAGTGTTGTTTCTTTACTTTGATTTGTATCTAATTGCAATTTAGAATAGTCTTTCATTTCCATTTACATCCAAATCATACCATACCAATTATATAATATATATGCTCTTCCTATATATACATATTAATGTTAATTTCATTGAGAAAAAAGATCCGTGGAATCTCAGCTTTTGCAACCATTTATTTCGTTCAATCGTTTTCATTTATGTTTTGGTTGCATGTACTGCATTTGTCGTCGCAGTGTCGTCATAAGTGTTTTATTCAATAGACGTCAATATTGTCTGAGAAGTGATATATCCTCGCGGTAATATGTATGTTATTTACTCAACGTAGTAAGTATTTAACCGATACTGACCTATGTAATGTTTTGGTGGAAGGAGAGATTTATTTTAATTGATGATTCACAGAGTAATCACGTGATAAGTAATCACGTCTAATACTTTTAACGTAGTATAGACATTTTGTCTGATTCATTAGAAAATAAAGGACAAATGGAGATTCTTCATGAATTGTTAACATTTTTACTAGTGGTATCAAACAGACTAGGAATTTCTAGTTTAACAATGATGATATCTAATTTCTAGTTTAACAATGATAATATCTAATTTCTAGTTTAACAATGATAATATCTAATTTCTAGTTTAACAATGATAATATATAATTTAGTACCTAAAGACAGAGAGATGGTGATTGTTGATTTAGTTACATACTTCTCGAATTTATTAATTCTGATATCGATGCTAGCGTCTTTGAAAATAATACATGATCTATGGACATAAAGGTAGCATTGAAAAAAAAAACAAACCTGTGGTGAATCTTGTTCTCATGAATGTTAGGTAAAGTTGACGCTATAATTGAGAAATTTCATCATGAATGTACATGTAATTTAGTATTATTACTACAAAGTCAATTCTATAGCAATTTCAATGCTGCATTCCCTTCCATCATATGCTTGTATAGGATCATCAATAAAACGTTTGGTGTTTGCTGTAGCCAGACCCGATCATCTAAGCTACCACCCTCCAAGTATTTTTCCAAGAATTCAAAAGATTTGTTTGTCATTTTCATTATTATTAGCAAAAGGTTTTGTTGTTGTTGCGACAATGCGATCGGAACGATGAGAACATTTTCTGTTTAATGGAACAAACCACACCTAAAACAACTAGAGTACAAAAGATATAGAAAAATAGAAGAACAAGACAAATTTGAAAAGCAATAATGAGACCGAGAGCTGAAAAAGGTTATTTGTCCTATGTCTTGTATTTGCCTGAGTGAGTGATTTCTGTTTACGGCAAGTGAGCATGCTACATTTTGATTAGATTTCATAATTCACTAATGTTTTCTATGGTATAGACTAACACGCTTAGTTGATTGTATTGTGCTACCTCACTGGTACAACAGTCTACATGTAGACATTTTCCTACATTCAGACACATTACCCTGACTCGGAGTCAAACAGCCTTTGATCTTACTTCTAAATGGTCAAACAGCCTTTGATCTTACTTCTAAATGGTCAAACAGCCTTTGATCTTACTTCTAAATGGTCAAACAGCCTTTGATCTTACTTCTAAATGGTCAAACAGCCTTTGATCTTACTTCTAAATGGTCAAACAGCCTTTGATCTTATTTCTAAATGGTCAAACAGCATTTGATCTTACTTCTAAATGGTCAAACAGCCTTTGATCTTACTTCTAAATGGTCAAACAGCCTTTGATCTTACTTCTAAATGCTGTCATCTTAGCGAAGAAGCAGCAAAAACCCTTTTGTTATCTTTATTTTGACCAGAGCGTAGATCGAACCCACAATCTATAGCGTACGAATGTAACCTTCCGGAACACCTCAGTTCACCTCCTGTCTTAATGTGATTTATGTTTCTCAGTGTATGTGGTGATTTATGTTTCTCGGTGTATGTGGTGATTTATGTTTCTCGTTGTATGTGGTGATTTATGTTTCTCGGTGTATGTGGTGATTTGTAGTTGATTGTGTGTGATTTTGTCGTTGTTCAGTTGGCAATTGTATTGTTTGGTCTGTCTTCTATTTACGGCTTCTGAATATCACTCTGGTATCTTATCAAACTTTTCTGAAGGTATAGCATAGCGTGTGTAAGATATTTAGTGGGATTTTTCCATGTTATCCTTTTACAACTCATAACGCTCTAGAATAAAAAAAAATGAATTTAACCAAGGATCATGGACATTTTCATAAATTACTTTTGGGCTATTGTAAACACAACCCCCTTCCATTAAAAGTCTTACGAAACTTATATTACATGTAATTGTCTTCTGTTTCACTCCAGCCATAATCGTGTTTATTTTTGCCAAGACAATATATCCATTCTAGTGATAGGAATAGATTAGATGTCAGATTTCAATATATTATAGGTCATGGTAGTAATGAAGCTCAATCTTTATGGACATGATATAGTATTCTTTCCAATTTAGATTAATGAAAGAAGCAACACAATGAAGAAGCAATACACATTAAGATGTCTAAGAAAGAGAAATGAATTATTTACTGCTTTATTTCAGGACGAACAATGTAAATGGATTTAGCGTGATTAAAACCAGCAAAGCATGCATGAATACAATAGCTGAACGGTGTCGTTTATATTGTAAACAGTATAATAACTGAAGGGAGGGTCTAATAGGGGGTCCATGAAGACAATAACTGAACAGTGTCGTTTATATTGTAAGCAGCATAATAGCTGAAGGGAGGGTCTAATAGAAGGTCCATGAAGACAATAACTGAACAATATGGTTTATATTGTAAACAGTATTATAACAGAAGGGAGGGGTCAAATAGGGGGTCCATGAAGACAATAACTGAACAGTGTCGTTTATATTGTAAGCAGCATAATAGCTGAAGGGAGGGTCTAATAGAGGGTCCATGAAGACAATAACTGTACAGTGTCGTTTATATTGTAAACAGCATAATAACTGAAGGGAGGGTCTAATAGAAGGTCCATGAAGACAATAACTGAACAATATGGTTTATATTGTAAACAGCATTATAACAGAAGGGAGGGGTCAAATAGGGGGTCCATGAAGACAATAACTGAACAGTGTCGTTTATATTGTAAACAGCATAATAACTGAAGGGAGGGTCTAATAGGGGGTCCATGAAGACAATAACTGAACAATATGGTTTATATTGTAAACAGCATAACTGAAGGGAGGGGTCTAATGGAGGGGGGGGTCCAAGAAGACAATAACTGTACAGTGTGGTTTTTATTGTAAACAGCATAATAACTGAAGGGAGGGTATAATGGGGGGTCCATGAAGACAATAACTGAACAATATGGTTAATATCGTAAACAGCATAATAACTGAAGGGAGGGGTTTAATAGAGGGTCCATGAGGACAATAATAGAGGGTCCATGAGGACAATAACTGAACAATGTGGTTTATATTGTAAACAGTATTGAACTGAAGACGTAAGAAGTACGAAACATGTTATGTTTGTCTCTAAGACTTCGATGTACGTTTGTACTTACCCTACTAACCATCGACCTTTAGTTTTTAAGCACTTATTGACCTTTGTATGAAGTATTCATTGACTTATTTTTATGAAGCATTTATTTTCTACCCTTTGACATTTACTCTAATTTAATACATAACTGCATCAAGTAACTTTTATGAAGCATACTTATATTCAAGCCCCCCATGAATTATTTCTATTCTAATAGGACAAATACGGTATTTGAACAGCCAAAGCAAATTATGACGTTGCCGATCAGCTGATATACCAATATACGCATATTTTACCACGGGTTTGGACGCAAAGCGTTTGAAGGACGTCATATTAGAAATCAAGTTTTATTATTATGAAGAACTTAATGGTCTTTGCTCTTATGAAGTATTTATTGACATTTACTCTTCTCTTATCAA
This sequence comes from Gigantidas platifrons, assembly GCA_002080005.1. Classification (NCBI taxonomy): domain Eukaryota; kingdom Metazoa; phylum Mollusca; class Bivalvia; order Mytilida; family Modiolidae; genus Gigantidas; species Gigantidas platifrons. Next base: position 94,941 of record MJUT01061328.1, read on the forward strand.
TACTTATTGAACGTTACCTTTATGAAGCACATAAAGACCTTTACTCTTATCAATACTTATTGAACGTTACCTTTATGAAGCACCTACAGACCTTTACTCTTATCAATACTTATTGAACGTTACCTTTATGAAGTAAACTTGTTGACCGTAACCTTTGAGATACTTGGAAACATTTTCTGTAAGATTTACTTACCAAAGCTCTGATATACATTGATTTTGTCCACATTCTTCATAAGTAAACTGCTAGCTAAGATGACCAAGCATGGATGAAATCGGTGTTATTTTTAACATATCCATATATCTGATACCGGTAACCAATTATTTATCAACATTGTGAATGGGGTTAGGGTTGGGGGTATGGTGTTTTACGCCACTGTCAACAATATTTCAGATATATCGTTGCGGTTAGTTTTATTGGTGGAGGAAACTGTGGAGTACTGCTAGTAAACCACTGACCTGCCGCAAGTCACTGACAAACTTTATCACATAATGTTGTATCGAGTAGACAGAGAAAACCACTGTCCTGCCGCAAGTCACTGACAAACTTTATCACATAATGTTGTATCGAGTAGACAGAGAAAATCACTGACCTGCCGCAAGTCACTGACAAACTTTATCACATAATGTTGTATCGAGTAGACAGAGAAAACCACTGACCTGCCGCAAGTCACTGACAAACTTTATCACATAATGTTGTATCGAGTAGACAGAGAAAACCACTGACCTGCCGCAAGTCACTGACAAACTTTATCACATAATGTTGTATCGAGTATCATCTCCATGATCGGGATTCAAACTGGTATTGTTCCTGTTGACCGCTACTTTTCAGGAAAAGTAAAGTCCGATATTTAAGATTTGTGCTCATAAATGAATTATAAAATAATATAAATATCTAATGGTGGCCCGAATTATAATGACCACCTACAAATCAGAACGTTCTCGTTTTGAGATGTAAACTTTGTTACGGCAATGACATTTATACTTCTTTTCTTTTTGTTTCAGATGAAAACTGTATAAATCATAATCTATTTCCATCAGAGGTAGAGTTATACCATGATCATTCGTTAGATATGAAAATATTAGGTAAGACAGTAAAGTTATATTAAATATTTAGTATATAGGCAAATATAATTGGGAAAAAAAAAGAATCACTTTGACATAAACGGAGAACCAGGTTGAAATCGTGTCTATAATGCAACGAACCTAATGTTTGTCTAAGGCAGTATAGAAACAATGTCATCATTAGACACGACGACAAATCTGAAATACCAAAGCTCATGAGGAAATAGAAAGGAAGAAGAAAGGTCAAGAAACGAAAGTGACCAACAAATAAGCTTGGATTTATGGTGTTTAACGCCATTTTCAACAATATTTAAGTTATATCGTGGCGGAAACCGGAGTACCCGGAAAAAACACCGACCTATCTCAAGTCACTGACAAACTTTATCACATAATGTTATATGAGTACACCTCGCCATGAACGGGGTTCGAACTCACAACTTTAGTGGTGATAGCCACAAATCGCACAGGTAGTTGTAAATCCAACTACCATACGATAACGATCACGACCGCGACGGTCCCTTAACAACAATTAAATCAAAACGCTAGTATGAAGTGCTTGTGTCAATATTGAAAGAGGTACTATTATGGTACACATTATTGACATCGGAAGCATATTTGTAACAAGTAAGGATAATAACAAAATTACCGAACTCCGAACAATCTTCCAAAGTGAAAGTCAAAACTCATAAGTATATAAACAGACAAAATCAGTCAACAACTGGAACCGGGAAAACCGTAATGATCCTGACTTGGTACAGGCATTTCCAAAGAAATGGTGGGTTGAATAAGATTTTACGGCGCCAAACCTCCCGCTTCCATTACAGTTCAAAGGATCCGGCTGTCACTATAACATTATGTATAACAATACGAGTTCTTATTTCTCCTCTATTTGGTTTTCTTTGTTGTGAGGTGTTTTGTTTGTCTTCGTCCTGTGTCTTGCTGCCAATGTTTCTGTGTTGTGAGATGTTTTGTTTGTTTTCGTCCTGTGTTTTGTTGCCAATGTTTCTGTGTTGTGAGGTGTTTTGTTTGTCTTCTTCCTGTGTCTTGATGCCAATGTTTCTGTGTTGTGAGATGTTTTGTTTGTCTTCTTCCTGTGTCTTGTTGCCAATATTTCTGTGTTGTGAGGTGTTTTGTTTATGTTCGTCCTGAGTTTTGTTTGTCTTCTTCCTGTGTCTTGTTGCCAATGTTTCTGTGTTGTGAGGTGTTTTGTTGGCTTCTTCCTGTGTCTTGTTGCCAATGTTTCTGTGTTGTGAGGTGTTTTGTTTGTCTTCTTCCTGTGTCTTGCTGCCAATGTTTCTGTGTTGTGAGGTGTTTTGTTTGTCTTCGTTCCGTGTTTTGTTGCCAATGTTTCTGTGTTGTGAGGTGTTTTGTTTGTCTTCTTCCTGTGTCTTGCTGCCAATGTTCCTGTGTTGTGAGGTGTTTTGTTTGTCTTCTTCCTGTGTCTTGCTGCCAATGTTTCTGTGTCGTGAGGTGTTTTGTTTGTCTTCGTCCTGTGTCTTGCTGCCAATGTTTCTGTGTTGTGAGGTGTTTTGTTTGTCTTCTTCCTGTGTCTTGCTGCCAATGTTTCTGTGTTTTGAGGTGTTTTGTTTGTCTTCGTCCTGTGTTTTGTTGCCAATGTTTCTGTGTTGTGAGGTGTTTTTTTTGTCTTCTTCCTGTGTCTTGCTGCCAATGTTTCTGTGTTGTGAGATGTTTTGTTTGTGTTCGTCCTGTGTTTTGTTTGTCTTCGTCCTGTGTTTTGTTGCCAATGTTTCTGTGTTGTGAGATGTTTTGTTTGTCTTCTTCCTGTGTCTTGTTGCCAATATTTCTGTGTTGTGAGGTGTTTTGTTTATGTTCGTCCTGTGTTTTGTTTGTCTTCTTCCTGTGTCTTGTTGCCAATGTTTCTGTGTTGTGAGGTGTTTTGTTTGTCTTCGTCCTGTGTTTTGTTGCCAATGTTTCTGTGTTGTGAGGTGTTTTATTTGTCTTCTTCCTGTGTCTTGCTGCCAATGTTTCTGTGTTGTGAGGTGTTTTGTTTGTCTTCTTCCTGTGTCTTGTTGCCAATGTTTCTGTGTTGTGAGGTGTTTTGTTGGCTTCTTCCTGTGTCTTGTTGCCAATGTTTCTGTGTTGTGAGGTGTTTTGTTGGCTTCTTGCTGTGTCTTGTTGCCAATGTTTCTGTGTTGTGAGGTGTTTTGTTGGCTTCTTCCTGTGTCTTGTTGCCAATGTTTCTGTGTTGTGAGGTGTTTTGTTGGCTTCTTCCTGTGTCTTGTTGCCAGTGCTTCTGGGTTGTACATTCTTGATTACTCCCTCTGTTTTCTCTAACGTTTATTTTGAAATAAGATTGTTGTTTATAAACAGATTTGAAAACCTTTTTATATGAATAAAGCGGTCTGCGCATTTTCTTCTTTGTATATTCATGTTACATAGTTTAGGGTCCATTATTATTAAAAAAATGGTTTGTCGTATAATTATTATGTCCTAAAGTCCACAACACAATTTATTTGTAATAAATGCCGTTTGATGTTACTATTAACATAAAAAACATGTGTAAACTAATGTTGTATAGGTAAATACTATGATGCTCCAGATGAAGTCTTTCTACTCTGATCAATTATAATATTTATATAAAATTACATGTCATAAGGTTTTACATTGACTGGCGAAATTGATTTCAATTACACGAATTATACATCTGTTATATATAATCTTCATATCTGTGTTGATGATAGGTGACCATTTGATTTAATCCTAGTTTATGTACTATATACTACTTATAGCTAATGGAATATGAACTACAGCACCCCGGCAGGTTCTATTACATAATAACAGGTGAAACAATTACAAACGAGATTCATCACTGTCAAGTTTTTTAAACCACAAGCTAACGTCACTATAGGAAGTTAAGCTTGGATAATGTTCGAATTCCTTTAATTTAATTGTAAAATGGGATGTTTTGTCTCATATTCAATTATTTACACATATATTACAGTAAATTGAAGTTAATACTGTTAAATAGAAATGCTATATTTAATTTATACAGAAATCTATGAGAACTACATTTCAATTAGAAGAAATAAAACGAAAAACAAAAAATACTACTTTCTCGGAACAATTCTATAATCCAATAGAACATTCACAGAAGATGTCATTGTATTCACTGTTAATTATTGCCGTCAGAAAGTTATGATATACATTAAAGATACTGTTTACCGTGCACGTATGGTAGTTTGATTTACATCTATGTATGTAAGCAGTTCCTATCACTTCCAAAGTTGTGTGCTCGATAAATAACCACCCTTTGCAAGATGTGCTAGATACAATATTTTGTGATAAACCTTGTTGGAGACTTCCGGTGGCAGATCCGTGATGTACTATGGGTAACAGCCCGCTTTTCTACACAAATAAGCTGACATCCACGACATGATTGAATTTTTTTTTAAAGTGGCGTTAACATTTATAACCTAACATTCACAGAAAAGTTTAAAGATACAAAAGAGGTAATCAGAAAACGTTAATCGAAGGACAGATCATACAGTGACCAACAGAAAAAACACGGATGAAAGTCACTACACAAAAACAACTGTTTGTTAAACCTTAATGTTCCTGACATGAAATACTGCTCACTTCACTTCATGTCAATGAATGAATGAATCAATCAATCAAACTCTATTGATATTATTCAAATATGAGTGCACTTGATATTTGTGAAAATTCTAAACTATCTTTTTGCTCTCGATCAAATGCATTTAAAAGGGAGACAACTATACTAATTCCTATTAACAAAAGTACATTGGACGCCATCATACTTTACCTACAAGCTAAATATACCAATTACCACTCACCGGGACATTATTACTAAGACATCCGACTTAATCACTATTCCCTTCAATGTTATATATAATCCTGTTGATTTTCTTTTTGCAGTATATTTGTGTTTATGTTGTAAATAACGAAGAGCCATAGTAAATCTGGAGATTTGTCAAAAAGCCAATTCATTAGCCCAAATATTGTGTACAGATATGTACGTAATAATCCCCGATTTATAGACATATCGTTAGTAAGCAATCAGTTTAATAATCACAGAAGACACCTATAATAATTTACTGAACCACATGCATATTGTTGTCATTAATTGATAAACGTTAGAGAAACGCGAAGGGGCAATCGGGAATGAACGATCTAGAGAAACTGGGTGCACAAGACACAAGACGAAGACAAACAAAACAAAAAACACAAGACAATATGTGTTAGACATCACTATGTTCAAGCAAGCATAAACACAAATAACGTAAATAAGACATGAGCTCTCCTACAAACAACTGGAGATCAATACGAACCGAACTTGTCATTCACTTCTGCAGTGGTCACTCTTCTCAAAGAGTTCGAAATTGAAATCTAAATACCGCCCAGTTCTAATAAAAAGTATTGCAGCAAAATTTAGATGCTTGACATTTTTTGAAGAAATAGAATATAAGTACATAGAACAGGTTAAGAAAAATGTGCAAAAATAATTATGAAATTCACCGGAAGTGTTACGTCATAACGTTGAGTTTTATGTTCTTCTTCCTTGTAGCCTTTTAGTAAATTATTTATAAAATAGATAAATGACAAATAGGTAATGCTGGTTATATGTTTACGATGTAATAAACATCAAACGTAATAAATCGTGAGATTTGGGTAAAAATAAATTCTACTGGAATCCTCCTTTGTTTGTTCAATAGAAAGAAGGGAGAAAAACAGAAAGTTAAATCCATTTCCATACAACACCAAAAAAAAAGACAAAATAAATCAAGTTTTTATTGTTGATTCTTTTATTTACATTTCCATGGGAACATTTTACCAAAAGGAAAGATGTGAAACATGAATCACTTCATGACAAAAGAGTACAATTTGATTAAAATCTTAGTAGATATTATTTTAGGCAACATTAAAACTGTCGTACATTGTGTATATTTTTGTAAAAGAACAAAATTTATATATCAATAAAAAAGCTGATATATTGTTTAGAGATTCATTTCAGTGAATAACAACAATGACATTATAGTATTTCAATTGGTCATGTTTTTTTTTATTGAGAAAATGTATTCTATAATTACTACATATGTCATCCTTCAAAATCAGTTTCTTCTTTCAAGTTCTCTTTCATCGTATAATTGAATTATATATCATCTATTACGCATCGTATTTCAAGATATAATTCTACTCAGTGGAAGTTGTAAGATCTTATTCTACTAAGTCAATATTACAAGACCATTTTCCTTTTTAATATGTATCTCAATATGTAATTCTACTAATTCTACTTGTAAAGATCCAATTTTATGTTTCAAATTCTAATTAATACTGAGTATATTTTAAGATCATATTTTGCTAAAGAGAAATTTTTAGATTTAATTAACAAGGATATTCTCATTTCCTAATTTCCAGAGCACTTTCAGTAGAAATCTCTACAACATTATCGATGATTAGTCAGATTGGAGGAGGGGTTGTGGTGTTTAACGTCACTTTCAGTAGAAATCTCTACAACATTATCGATGATTAGTCAGATTGGAGGAGGGGTTGTGGTGTTTAACGTCACTTTCAGTAGAAATCTCTACAACATTATCGATGATTAGTCAGATTGGTGGAGGGGTTGTGGTGTTTAACGCCACTTTCAGCAATATTTCAGCTCTATCGTGGTGGAGGAAACCGGAACACCCGGAGACATAGCTCAAGTTACTGACAAACGTTATCACATAATCAAGTACATCTTGCCATCAGCGGGATTAATGATGATAGGTACTGGTTGCATAGGTAGTTGTAAAGCCAACTACAATGCGATCAAGACCACGATGGCCAGTTACATGCAGGTAATGAAATCTAGATGAAATTATATGAATGAACATAATTTATATAACTTCTGATTGTATGATTCCATTACATATTTTTCAGATTACATGCGCACTGGAACAGCATTCGGAATTATCGCAATAACAGTAATGCTGATTGGCCACATGTTTGCATTTTATGCACTAAGAAGACCAAGATATATAGTGAAACGTTTAACAGCGTTAATTCATTTTATGACAGGTAAAATAAGTTCATTCCATACAACATCTGTATCATAATGCAAAACATAACATTCAACACAAACATTTCCTATCAATATCAAAATTATCCATTTTGTCGAATAATTTACAGTTCTTCTTTCCCAACGTCTTGATTCTGTAGGTATGTAAAATTGATTGTCTATTTACATAGACGTAAAAAAATAATCATATTCATCAATGAGAAAACACGACGAAGGCTTAATATTTACGAGTTTTATTATTTCTCATATCTTAAAATTTTAACTAGTTACACGTCGTCAAGGGAGGAAATCAAACTCAAAACACTAATGGTGGTAGACACTGATTACCATACGATCACAGCCACGGAGACCCCCGAGATTAAAAGTATTTGTCTTTCATGTTTACTAATATCCAATATCAATACAGTTTCTACATCCATCTGATTTCAACTTAAACCACTGACAAGTCTGAAAATATAAAAAAGTGTCTTCTTTATCATCAAACATATCACCCCGATGAGACGATAAATTACATATCCACACAGATATGTCAAAATACCTCTACATATCATACAATATCTCTAGCTAATAAACAGTTGATTGACACATCGTCATGGTGATGTCTTGAAAACGATAATGCTACTAGCATTCAACACGCATTTCGCTTGTCATAATACAAGTCAAAATATGTATAATAGTAGAAGTTATTAAGATGAAGGTAGATTATTAAAGATAGAGAAATAAATGGACGATCTGGAAACAAAAACAACAACAACACCAACACAAAGACAAAACATGATCCTGTTGGGTTTCTGGGTCTCCAAAGATGAGATAATATTGATAAGGATGATGTATGAGTAGCGGTCAGTATTATTTGTTGAGGAAATCAAAGTACGAAATATAAAGATAGAGAAATAAATTGACGACCTGGAGTCAAAAACAATATGAACACCGAGACAAAACATGATCCTGTTGGGTTTCCAGGTCTCGAAAGATGAGATAATATTGATAGTGATGATGTATGAGTGGTTTAACACTATTTCAATTATAAGGCGCCGGTCAGTATTATATGTACTACCGACCTGTACGTTATGTATGTATACAACAAGAGTTACATAAACAACATAGGTAAAGTGGCATTGGCACAAAATAGGCTGATATGTTCGATGAACCACACACTTTTACTTGCTTCCCAGCATCAGAAAAAGAAATCTATATTTACATTGTGGTATTTGTTTTTCATGTTACCATTGTTTTAACCCTTTGGTATCCCAACGGTATAACTGACATATTGTTGAAAGTGACGTTAAACTCCATAACCCTAACCCTTTGGTGTCACCAGTGGAGAAAGTCATGTTGAGATACGTCTAGTAGACATATATGTACATCCTTTTACATATTCTGACCAAAACACTTTTTAAAAACATATAAAACTAGCTTAACCCTGCCATTTCTTTTATTGAAACGGCTGTACAAAATCAGGAAAGTGAGCGGCCAGGTATATGTGTGTTAGGCCTGTACCAAGCCAGAAAAGTGATCGGTCAGGTATATGTGTGTTAGGCCTTACCAAGCCAGAAAAGTGAGCGATCAGGTATATGTGTGTTAAGAGTGTCGAATTTACATCCTTCTACGATTTTTCAATTTAATTTTGGAATTGTTCCGACAGACAGTGTGGCATTATTTTGGAAGTGTTCCGACAGACAGTGTGACATTGTTTTGGAAGTGTTCCGACAGACAGTGTGGCATTGTTTTGGAAGTGTTTCGACAGACAGTGTGGCATTGCTTTGGAAGTGTTCCGACAGAAAGTGTGGCATTGTTTTGGAAGTGTTCCGACAGACAGTGTGGCATTGTTTTGGAAGTGTTCCGACAGACAGTGTGGCATTGCTTTGGAAGTGTTCCGACAGACAGTGTGGCATTGTTTTGGAAGTGTTCCGACAGACAGTGTGGCATTGTTTTGTTTTTCATTTTATTCCCAAGGTATCGTTATGCTCTTTATAGGAAGTCTATTGATCTAACGTTTGACCGACTACAAGTAAAATAAACCTTACTTACCACAGATTTATAAATCACTTAAGGGAATAATAGATATTATAATAATGCTAGGATATCTTCCCCAACGCACGTAATATTTCATCAAAATGAATATCAATAGACAAAAGTCGACATGAAGATATTTCACAGACGTCAATGGTATTGGCATTGTAACTTATTTACACCAGCCAACAGACGAGGAAGGAAATATGTGTCTGTAGATCTCTAGTTCATCTTTGTCAAAGTTAATTCTCAGTGACACGTTATTGAATTCGAACAATTAATGTATTGATACTTGACGTTTAGTGTTTGATGTTTACATTTCTGAAATAGAGATTGTAAGATGACGTAACTACATTAATACATCAGTTTGTAATGCCCACTGCAAAAGATACTATTAATTATACAATTTATTAACGAAAAATATTAATTACAATATGCTAAGTTGAAATCATCACTTCGAAAATGTTATGGTCGCCACCATGACTTCGAATATCTGTGTCACAAATGACCACGGATATGTCCTTTCCTCATTCGTGACTTATCACCTGGTTTGTAACTAGATTAACACGACGGGAGCCACTAGTGGAGTAGGAACTTCCTACCCTTTCCTCATTAATGACTTATCACAGGGTTTGTAACTAGATTAACACGACGGGAGCCACTAATGGAGCAGGAACTACCTACCCTTCCGGAGCACTTCAGTTCACCTCAGTTTTCAGTTGGGTTCGTGTTACTCGATCTTTATTTTTATGTGTATGTTTTGTAGATCGTTGTTCTTCCTTTTATCCCTTTTCTTGTGGCCATTATGTTGTCTGTTCTTCTTCTTTTGGCCATTATGTTGTCTGTTCTTCTTCTTTTGGCCATTATGTTGTCTGTTCTTCTTTTGGCCATTATGTTGTTTGTTCTTCTTCTTTTGGCCATTATGTTATCTGTTCTTCTTCTTTTGGCCATTATGTTGTCTGTTCTTCTTCTTTTGGCCATTATGTTGTCTGTTCTTCTTCTTTTGGCCATTATGTTGTCTGTTCTTCTTCCTTTGGCCATTATGTTGTCTGTTCTTCTTCTTTTGGCCATTATGTTGTCTGTTCTTCTTCGATTTACGCATTCTGATTACCGCTTTGGTATCTTCAAACTCTTCTTATTGTAAAGTGACTAAAATTACAACCCTTAAAATGTAAATTAATTTCGCAATATTCCTTTATAGATTGACCCCACACCGTCGAACTCTGAACGGCAAAAAAAATATCACTTCCGAGTTATCAGAAAATTCGAGTAATGCGATATATGCATGTGTAAACTGTGCTGATGCACTCACAAACTTTACATAAACGTCCTTGGGACGTTTATTCATTTTGTGATTGCATCGGCACCGTTTACACATGCATGAACTCATGAAAAGGAGCGTTTAATACTATATTGAACTCTTGTTGGTAGAATGGTAAATTTGTTATTCTGAGAGTAAAGGTATTCGTATATAGTAAAAATTGTCATAACCATTCATTGTTTTTGTTTGCAGAAGAATGTATTTAATGAGAGATAACTCTGATAAGCATCATGTATATAAATATGTTATTAAAGTGCCTTTTTAATTATTCTTTATTCATTTCAGCTGCATGTGTTCTGGTAGAAAACGAGGTGTTCATCAGGCGCACAGAATATGCAAAATCTAAGCTTCCACTTCGGCTGCCAAAGCAAGCAGAACACTCCTATGGCTATTCCTTTGTCTTATCTTGGATATCGTTTGTCCTTTTTCTTGGAGCAGGAGTGATTTTTCTGTTTGCATCCCATAAAAAGAAATCTGACAATTTAAATGATCAAATGGACAATTTAGAGATCGACGAACCCGTTGCAATACGAAGATAGTTTAAAATGTCGTTTCCCTAACTTCCGGCTGTGAAAGACACCATCGAAATGCTACAGATGGCGCTGCATTACATCAAAGAAAGTTCAATATGAAACATGTTGATAAAAAGGTATAATGATGAACGTATAAGGAAAGGACTTAAAATCCAATATGTGAAAAACACGTTTATATCAATACAAGTGACTATGAGTTCAAGGAAAGCAGAAACGTGTTTGAGTTATCCGGATATTACGTCATAAAACAAAGAAACATTATATTCCGAAAATGTTTATTGTTTTAACGTTACATTAGAGCGTTATATTATAACAGTACATAAAGTTCTGTGAAACAATGTCCTTGCTCAAACTTCCTGACTATATATACATTCATTTGTATTTGAACATGCTCAAAAATGTTAATGTGGATTTGCAAGTGTTTGGGCAGTTTCATATATTGTTTCCTAATTGTATTTTGAGAGAATTGTGTCCTGCTGGTCTGTGTATCGGTATGCCATTCATCGTTTGAACTTTTACTTTCCATTTTGTTTGGTAATAATACAGCACACGGAAAGGGCGTCACTAATTCATTCATAATCATCAGTGATTGTTTCCATTCATGTTTAACACTTCCAATTATTGTTTCCAGTCGCAATTCCTGTACATGCCATCACTTTATCGAAACACGTCTTTTTCTAGATATCTTTTTTTGTCTGAAAAATACTTCTGACGAGGATGTCACTCTTTAAAAAAACACACGTATTTACCTACAATGTTTATTGTTGTGTGATTGAGTTATCTTTTGACATGTTGATAATCTACTCATTATGATTTGGATTTGATAAATTAATGCTTGATACAATTGTTTTGTACAGTTTTCTTTGTTATTATGGGTCACTGTTTCTGTTAAATTCGATAGAGGGTCAATTACATTATTATGTTAACATTTATTTTAATGATCTACAAGATATGTTTGTCGTGATTCATCATGAGATTTTCTTTACGTTATAGTATTATAATTCATATACGTCTATGACCTCCCTTCCAGTTTAGCTGTCAGATTAATCCGCAAAGTGAAAATTCAGTTTTGGAGGATCAAATTAGCGATAACAATAATATATGGCTTTCATTTATCAGGTATTTCTAAATATATTGAACTTGAAGCTTGCTGACTAGCCCACTCGCAGAGTAAAGGTCATATTTTGTTTCATCGCTGATATTTTACGATATTCATATTTGTCATTGTTTTCTTTTGCAATATCTTGTTTTAATTTTTGCAATTATTTATTTATTGGTGTTACTTTTTCAATGTGTTCCCCTAATGTACCCCATATTGTACTGTCGTGTGGCGGAATTTACAATGGTTTTTGCTCGCAATATACGTGTAAAACTTATGTATGTAAACCTAATCTCTCACACATAGTTGTCGGTCCTATGTCCCCCTTTTACCTCTGTCAATGTTTAAAAAGTATATTTGTTTCCGCAGGAATATCACAATTAATAATGGAAGAAACTTCAAACTGATACGAATTCTGATTTTTCCGAATGATAATCGTTCCGACTAAATGGATGCTTTAACTCAAATTTGAATCGTGTACTCTATAACGAAATAGTCTGTGAAAATGATATGGAAATTATCGAAATCCGTGATTATATGTGAACGATAAATATATGACTATTTGTGTTTTAGACTACATTATTGAGCATTTCGTTCTGATGAATTTGGTTTTAGTATTCAGAGGTATCTGAGAGCATAAGAACTCATAACTCTGTATGAGATGTCGACAGCGATATCTGCGAATGTAATAACGACCGATAACTCTTTATGAGAGGTTGATACATGTACATACCTTTTTGTATGTTAAATGTTATAATATGCACAACATATTTTCGAAAAGATTCCTCTTGTGCCTAAACCATGCATTCTGTTGAACGTTTTGATAGAGATTGACAAGTTGTACAGGTTTGACACCATAAAATGTCCCGCCATTTTAAAATACTCTTTTATGCAATGTCAGTCTATTGAAATGATTTGTTGTATATAATTTACAAACCTTATGAGAAACTTTATTCAAGCGACATGAATGAAATAGATAATTTGTTTGTTTTTGCATGTTGTGTTTATTTATAACGTGATTGTTTATTCCATTTCTACAATATACCTATATGTGAATCGTCATTTCAGCAGCCAATGAATCTTGGGATATCCGTGCACTAAAATAATATTGGTTAAAATGACGTAAACGATATTAATATTGACCAATGAAATAATTGATACGCGGAAGTAGTAAATTACCCATGATTCATTTGTGTCTGAAATTACGAGGTGAAATATTTGTACATACTTGTATATATTTACTTTATATTTAACTAACCTATTTACGTGCACAATTTCAATTTTATCTATTTTTCTATTTACCAAAGTTCACCACTTTTTACCATTTTTTTCAATAAAAGTAAAAACAATATACTTTTGATTATGTTAGTTTTGTTTAGAATCTTTATACTTAAATTATTTCAAATTAACAAGACAATTTACATGAAAATAACAAAGATACATATCACCACCTTTAACAATATTCCAAGTATATCATGGCGGTCAGCTTTATTGTTGAAGGAAACTAGAATGCTCGACGACAACCACACACCTGCCAAAGTTACCATACTTTGTGGTATCTAGTGCACCTACCAATGTTTCCATGTGGAGGAATCGAACACCCCAACGTTCGTGGTCATAGACAGAAATTACATATACAAGTGTGTAGCAACCATATACCAAAACTAACAAATACAACAACCAGACAAAACACAATTCTAGTTAGAAATGATATTAATTTTATTGGCCAAGACTTTAGTTTTATGATTTGCTAGTATACCAGACTTAACCATGTCCTCCACAGGAAGAGTACTCTGTAAATTCATGAATTTATCAAAATATATGCCACATTGACCTTACCTACTTAAAACAATTATTGAATAATTTATTAAAAAAATAATGTCTTCAACGGTTCTTGGACACAACTAGCATTTTAATATTAAACACTTCATATGGACTTGATAGCATTGCTTTCTTTCGAGAGATACATATCTATCTTTCAAACTCTTCCATTCCTAGATATAGTGGATTGATGTAGGATTTTAGTAGCATAAAACAATGTATGCGGAAAAACAGAGAACATATATTTGAGGGTTGCTGCTATGGGTGTTTATGGCCACTCTCAAATACAAGTTTGGAGATATCAAAGGGGTAATACAGTGAAGGACAGATATCTACAACAACAATGGAAAAAAACATAAAAAGACAAAATGGTCCACAATACACTACTATAAAACTATAGATACAGTAAGAATGACCTTAATGAGTAAGTAATTCCTGCTACACCAGTGGCACCCATCGTGTTATTAATGTTAAAAGTCTGGTGTAAAGTAATATTCGGTGATGAGTCATGATCGAGAAGAAAAGGACTGGCCCCGGCGCCATAAAACTTGAGAATTTACTTAAGTCTGAGAATATTCTCAAATAAGGAAATACTCAAATTTGATTGGCTGAGAACACAGATTTGAGCAAAAAAAAGTTTGCTCAGCAAAGAAAAAATGTTGTGGCATCGGGGCCTGGATTATTTATTACTGATTAATAAGAAATTGACTATTGGAATAATGTTATCACGTTTGTCGATGAGTTTTGTTTTCAATATTCTACTGTTGAAGATTTCAAGGTAAAAGTCAAGTTAAGAGGGAGACATTTGAGTGTCAGAGATATCTTTTACGTCAAGCTCAAGTGGACATATCAGATTCAGATAATCACCAAGATGAGAATTGTTCTGAGACAGAACATCATTTATGTAGTGGAAGCTGTAATTAAATTTACAGAAATTTGCATCTTAGCCATGTCGAAGCAAATCAGCGAATAATGGAGCACAATGACGACGCAAAAAAATACCAAGCTGGTCTAGTATGTAGGCAATTATTGTTTAGTAAAGATATAAAGAAAAAATGTCACCTCAGTTTTCTTAATTGAAAATAATGCCGGATCGCATCAAAAAGGAAAAGTAGAACATTTTTAATTTGAATCACTTAATACATTTTGTGCATATGTACTTTTTCATTAATCGATGACAGCAATAAAACAGAAAGTTTCTTGATTTTCAGTTTCGTAAGTTATCTATCTATCTGAGGTTTACCTATAAAGCTGTCATATTAACAGTTCTAATTTTGACATATTCTACTGATGAGGGCAAATATTAATTTTTTTTAAGAACATAAAGATGTTCATAACCACACGCTAAAACACACGGGGTGGAAAATACAGATGTAGTCAATGGGGGAAATTTACACATCCACCCCCACGTGCGACAACATATAGCTATGAATAGAGACTTTAAACACTGTTTTCCAACAATTTACACATCCACCCACACGTGCGACAACATATAGTTATGAAAAGAAAAACTTAAAACAGTGACGTCTAAAAATTTCACCAATATCAACGAAACTAACAATCACTTTTCACCTGAATTCGATAAAAAAAATACCATGATTTACGACATTGGAAATGCCGACTGCAGATCCTGGTTTGGGACAAACACAAACGACATGGCGGGGTTAAACCGGTTATTTGTATCCCCACACTCTATTCTTGATAACTGGATCTTCAACGGCAAAAAACAAACGACAAAAACAACCTTCAGATTTTCGTTTCCATTAAAAAAAGGCCACATATTATCCCAAAAAAAGAATAACAGCGTGAAGTAGGATAGTACATACATAATTATGTAGAAGTATTGAAGACATTATTCAATTTTAGCTTTAATTTGACTTGATATTGTCAGTACAACAATATCCTCAGGCATTTTATGGAGACGCCTTAACCTACAAAGAGTGTGTATTTTATTTTTCGCTAAGTAACTAGCAACGATATCAGAGTAAATCTCTATAAGCATGTAACGGAATCACCAATTAAAAACTCTTTACTTTAAAAACACATTTACAAATGAAATATTGTTATTAGCAAACCAGAAATTCCTAATCTGTTTCAAATCAATAATCTTATGTAGACAATTCTTTAACAATTTCAATTTGTCATTTGAATGTATACTAATAAGTCAAGCAAAAATGTTTCTATCACGGCATAAATTGATGGTAGCGATTACTTATCTTGTTTTATCTAGGGAACTACCAATTAAAATTATTTCCACCGTCCACAAGAACAATTCAGGTGTCAGAATCGGTAATATGTTTGGTGTATTTAGACGAGTAAACAACAAGCTATCCGTGTTACTCGATCTTTAGTTTTATGTGTTTGTTTGTAGATCGTTGTTTGTCTCTTTGTCTCTTTAGTTTTATATGTATGTTTGTAGATCGTTGTTTGTCCCTTTGTCTCTTTAGTTTTATATGTATGTTTGTAGATCGTTGTTTGT
>MJUT01061328.1:117500-133333 GCA_002080005.1 Gigantidas platifrons
TATATATATATATATACATGTTCATTGTGCTCTGATGGAATCAATAGTGTAGTCTTTTTTATCTGTATAACATTTTATTCATTTAATTATATTTTGTAATATACGGGACAAAATGCGGTAATTTACGGGACATAACTTACAGTTTCAATCACTTGTGATCGCAGCGTGACACATCATTGTAAACATATTGAAGGGAAACCTTAATATTGTTTTTTTTTAAATGTGCATAAAAAAATTTGCTAATTGGTTTTGTTAACAAAATAAAGGAATTTAAATTACATGACTTACCAGATAGCTGACTTCGATGTTTCAGTTTAGATTGTCATTTTTTTTAATTTCAAGCCATGCCGCCATGAAACTTATTGCACTAACGGGTGAATGAAAATGAATCGGCATTTCCGTTGCACTCCCTTTATACAATACTCCCCTTTTACGCGACATGTCGACTCGTAGATTACATCTCGTAAATTACATTGTCGCCTCTTTTTGACAATTTATCGGAAATTTTTAAGTTTTATAACTTTATGCTGACATTTTTCATGTTTTTAGTAGCCAATAGGAGTAATATCACACTGGAAATGTGTATAGAATTGATACATTTGTTTGCAACAGTGTCCCGTATGAT
Source organism: Gigantidas platifrons (assembly GCA_002080005.1). Taxonomy (NCBI): domain Eukaryota; kingdom Metazoa; phylum Mollusca; class Bivalvia; order Mytilida; family Modiolidae; genus Gigantidas; species Gigantidas platifrons. The sequence goes on from MJUT01061328.1 coordinate 118,126, forward strand.
TACATTCTTAACTTAACACACTAAAAATATACTAATGCTTGTGTTATAATTTTTTTTTCACTTTGTTACGTGAGGTTAAGCTTCATTTCTTTGTTATATAGTTGTTTAATGATTAAATTAAAGAGAAAAGAATATATATATGTTGTACCTGAATAAAATGGTAAGGTCCAACGGTCCTGGACTCGTAAATTACATGGGATGATGCGACAATTTTTAAAGGATCAATATTGTAAAACAAAATGTCACTTGAAAAAGAGAGATTGTTGACTGAAAATGTTTGGTTCCATAGATTTTTGCCTGCTTTCAGCTACTTTGTATCATCAGAATAGCATTTGCTTTTATATAGATAAAAACAATACCATTAAGTTGTGACATAGATTATTTTGTCTGTTCTGTGATATTTAGCACTCGTCAGTTGGAATTTTGAGACTAATCCACTTTGAAGTGGGTTTTATTTTAAACGTTTGGTCTCAAAGAACCAATCAGGCATAGTTTTCAGGGAGATGAAACAAAATCTAGCATAACTGGGGCACTTAAAATCCGATGACATTGAATTTCACGGTTATGTGAAAATGAGTGACTATGCAAATCCTTGCACGACTTGATTTGAGAAAATGTGATGTATGATAATACATATCGAGCTTAAATGTCATAAACAACTACAAAAAAGGGGAAAAAACATATAGTTTTTAAATCTAGCTTTTAAATCAATTATGGAAAAACCCATACAGCGACATTCCGATTATTGAACCGTAAATAGTATGTCTTATATCTAGGACAAAATAATGATTAAGGTTATTCCTATTTTCACTTCTTGTTTTAAGAGTTTATTATATAAAGTTTAAAATATACTGACTTATATCAGTATATAAGACGGAAATAATCTGAAATAGTATGTGTTGCAGTTTTAAACAAAATTATTTGCTTATTATTTTTTTTCACTTTCGTTTTCCATTGCGTACAATGTTGTAAAAATTAAATATCTTGTAAAAGTTGACAAAACAAAATTTATCATAAATAAATGATGTTTAAAATAAGTAAATTATGTTACCTTTGTGTTATTCACTGTGAAATCATGTTCGTCCCACTGAAATGACTGACCAGTTGACTGCCGTGTACGCACTTCCACCCATATTATACAGGGGGTATGTTTAACTAGTACTCGATAGACACTGATGATTTATCTCCCCTGCTTCAAGGACTATTAATACTTTTTTGCTCATTATTCTGAACAAATTTAGAAAATTTAGAAATAGTATAAATGTATGCACATCTCTAATTAAGCTTGGGATTGTACAATATTTATTAATTAATAAAACTATGCTTAAACTAATTAAGTAAGAATATAAATTGTGCATTACGGTGTAACAAATCTTAGTTACCAACCCTTATCCCCAATAAAACTGATCGCCGCTATAAAATTGAAGTATTGTTTTCAAGTGGCGTTAAACACCATAACCCTAACCCAAAGTTTCAATGCGTTGTATGCAGAGAAATACGTGAGGAAAAACAAAATGGAATTCTTTGTGACGAATGAATACAGTGACATTACATAAAATGTATTAACATATTCAAATCAGAATTCGATATATTATCTAAACTCAAACGAGAATTGAATTTTGTAAAAACTGCACATTGTCAAATTCCTATGCTATACCAACGAAACTACTGTTAATGAAATAAACTCGAGTTATATCTTCTTTAGATGGTTCACCATACAGTGAAATTAACCTCTCTAGAGAATGGAGTATATGGTTATGGCGTTTAATGCCACTTTCAACAATATTTCAGTTATATCATGGCGGTCAATTGTATTGCTGAAGGAAACTGGAGCCCTGGAGAAAACCATTTAGACCTATCGCAAGTCATCGAAAAACTTGATCATATAATATTGTATCGAATACACTTCGCCGTGAGCTTGAATCGAACCCACACTTAACTGATTGCGCAGATAGTTGTAAATCCAACTACCATACGATCTTGACTACGACAGTCCCTTTCAAGAATTAAAAAGTAAAAGATCACCATAGAAAGTTAATTGTATCACACGTCTAAAGTCAAAAGGAGTAGGTATGATAAGGGCAGAAATTGGCCTAACAAATAGGCAAATTATAAATGAAACGTATAGCTTTCATTGTTTGTTGATTTTATAAGACCTTTAACCCATCTAATATTTTGGTAATAATTTTCCATATTTGCACGTGCGATGACGTCACACTAGTCAATGAAAAGTCTATGGTTTCGTGAAAATATATGAAATCTAACGAGAAATGTGTGTTTAATGTCAATTTTCAATATCTCCCCAAGCAGGTACCAACAAAATATTTTAGTATGATGTTTACTGTACATAAACACGTATCTCATTTATTTTTTTCATTGGTACCCGACTGGGGAGGGTATGAACGACGGTAAACAAAAAATAATTTTGAGGTCGATTTCGCGAGAGCAGCCATATTTTAGTGACCATTTTCCTCCGTAATATAGACAGAAATAGAAATCGACCTTTTAATCTCATCTAAAATAAAGTTGGTTATCATAGTTGTTGCACTACGGGAGTAATATAAATTTGTCATTTGAACAATTTCTAGGAAAAAGCTAAATTTTGGAGGTGATTTACTGCCGACCTGATTGTGCATCGACGGTTTTTTTTCTAACCCTCAGTGGAATTTCAGGTGTTACTATACTTTAATTTTATCCCCATAATTCACAAAAAGAACTAAAAAAAGCAAAACAAAACAAAACAGGCAACCAAAAAGAAAAATCAATATTATTCGGAATTCACTTGGCGAAAGAGCTAAATAATTTATATTTGTCAAAATAATGAAAAGTAAAAGTAAAGGGACTTCGAAAAATAGAAAGTTCCGAACTCTCCTCTGCATGTTCAATGAATTAATTTCTAAAATAATCTGACTAGCCAGGTGAATTCCAAATGTACTAAAGAAAAGTTGATTTATATTTATCACTTAATTTTACCATTTTGACAATGACGTTGCGGTGGCGTAATGGTTAACGGCTCAGACTGACGCTGTCAACATCGTGAGTTCCAATCTATGATTTTTTTTTAGTAAAATTATTATGCATCATAAGAAATCATTTTTGATGTACTGACATTATTTTCAATGTCAAAGCAAAATATCAAATGTCCATAGATATTTGACCATCGAATAATAGCACTTCATTTTGGGTTAACTACTCATCTAGCAAACAGATATGTTTTAAAACATGACAAATAAGATAACTTGATATTTATTATACAGATACAAAATGTCATTCACATGTTCCGTTTTTGAGAACTGAATAATGATTATTTTGATAGATTGTCATTATACAAATGTACATTATGTATTAAAGTTGTTTTTCCAATTTCCCATGATTTTACAATTTGCATATACTTATTTAATTTCATAACTTCAGTATCCATTCATTAGAGTGTTAGAATGTAAATTTAATCTTGCAGGATGATTGCAGGTAAACTATGAACTGACCACAATGAGAATAAAAAACAGGGCTTTTTACAAAAAATTGAAAGAAAACGAGTTACCTTCAATTTTTTACATTCTTTAAGGTCTGTTCTTTCTCTTTCTTCTACCGGAATTCCAAATTCTTTGAAATCGTTGTCTTTGCTACAATATTTTATGTTATCCGATGTTGAATCTTTTGCACCTTCTAGATGGACACGGTCATTTGTCATTTTCTTTACTGCATTGCGTCTTTTGCTTCTTATGAAATTAATGTAACCTTGAATATGTGGTGTACCGTTTGTACCTACTTCTTTTCCGTATATCATGTATCTTGTTTGTGGGTGATCACCTAATAGATCCAGTTTTTTTTATATCTTCTGGTGTATAATTGTTCAAAGTGAAACACCATCTGGCTAATTGTTGCGTCATCTTTTTTTTCTTCCGATTTTTGAGTTCCTGACAGTCACAGCTTAGTATTACCTGTGACTGTTACTCCTGCCCTCTTTTAATACAAAAAATTTAAAGAAAACGAATTACCTTCAATTTTTTACAAAAAATTGAAAGAAAACGAGTTATCTTCAATTTTTTACAAAAAATTGAAAGAAAACGAGTTACCTTCATTTTTTTTACAAAAAATTGAAAGAAAACGAGTTACCTTCATTTTTTTTTTATTATTAGTATATAAGTGATTTTTTATTTTATTTTTATGATGTCTATACAATTTTCTGTCGAATTTTTGTTGTTGTGATGTCTGGAATTAAGAGGAGATATCCTTTTTCGAGTGCTGTTGGATATGGTGCAATGATGGGAATGCGTACTTTAAGGAGTTCAATGAAGAGAGCTAGATATCCTTCTGTAATAAATGCAGCTTATAATAGTTTAAAAAATAGATACAAGAGGGATTAAAAGGAAGTATGTTATAATATTTGCAAACTTTCCTCCATGTATAAGATGTTGTATTTCTGCCATAATATATTTTGGAAACAAAAATTATGATCTGTACATCTAGCCATGCAGTGATGGCTTAGATTTTCATGATTTATTTGATTATTATTGTGTCTTAGCTTTTTAATGTTTGTAGTTATAATCAAATTAACTATGTACATTGTATTGTGATATTTTATTTATAAATAAACATATTGTTTGAAGATTTATATGTGTGTCCTATATGTTCCACCTCCGGAACTAAGAAACTATACAGTGGTGGGGAGGGGTTTATGGTCACGGTGTTTAAAGCCATTTTTAACCATGTTTCAGTTATATAGTGTTTACAGCAACTTTTGAAAATATTTCAGTTTTATTGGTGTAGGAAACAGAAGTGCCCGAGAAAACTACCGACTTTTCGCAAGTCCCTGAAACTTTGCATTGAGAACACCTTGCATGAGCGGAATTTGAACTCACAGCTGTAGTGGGGATAGGCACTGATTGCATGGTTAGTTGCAGATCCAACTACCATACGATCACGCCGGCTCCGAAACTATGTAATACAGTTTCAATAAAACAAAAGTATACAATATACATGCAAAGAAATTGGAAAAATAAAAGCTTTATTTTTGACTGCCTTCTACTGATTTTGTCCCCCTGTTCAAATGTTTTGCTATTTCTAGCTCATAATGTATATGTTTTAACTGAATTTCATTGTACAAAAAAGAAACACAGCGTCTCATCATGACGAATGCACAACCACCAGCACCGAAGATTTTACATCTAAAGGTCTATGTTAATTTGTTATTTTTTTCTCTCTTCTGTTTGATGTATAAGTGCTACCTCGTTCGTCAGAACGATATTTTAGTGCCATAAGCTTAAAGTCTTAACCGATTGATTTGATATATAGATTTACGTTGATTATAGCAACCAATGACAGATAAACTCGATTTTGGGGTGAAGGGTTTTTCAGTTAGAGTGGTGTGGCATCCGTGTCCATGGACACATTTTAATTTGTTTTATTCAACATGGATCATGTTCTTACCTGCCACTGCAGCTCAGCTTTACCATTTTACGCGGTTGTCCTGGTTCCTTTTAGAATTATATTTATTGAGAATTATTTCCTCTTATGATTTAAAAAATTAAAAGATCGACATTCGGTTTTAAAAAGAAAAAAAAAAGCAATTTACAGAGCTCGAAATTGACGAGTTTCTGTGGTTGCTAGGGATAATATTTGGCTACTAGGGACATTATAAAGTCTAAGGAATACCTATAATATATACTGGTTAGTAAATGATAAGATGTTTCTAATAAAATGTCGTTGTAGAAAATTTCGCATTGATTAAATGAAAGGTCCATGAGATCTACAGCAAAATACTGTGCACGGGGACACCTGTTGCTAAGGAATGGGGCATAACTATGAATAAAAATATCAAAATGTACTTTTGAAATATGAAATGACATTTGTAGAGCGTATATCTTGACAAAAAAGTACGCTTAGCCAAATAATAAGTCAAAAGATCACAGATATCAAAATTCAACCTTTAATTGCAATTATATAGGCTAATTTAATGTTAACAAAACCGTTGCTATGGTGACATAACTACGCAAAAATACTATATGCTACCTTAGAGCATTGGAATATCATTTGTAGAGTGGACATACACATAATATTACATTTTGTCGAAAAGACGATGAAAGATATCTGAAATAAAATCACTATAAGTTGAATTTCCAATGTTTAATTGGACTCTCCTCCATTTACGTTGCTAAGCAACAAAGGACAAAGGGAAATCATCCAAAAAATTATTTTTCTTACCTTTCAATGATTGTGTTTAATAATATATCTATATAAACAGTTTCTGAGATTGGGCCAAAATCGACCCTTATCATACCTACCCCTTTGTTATTTGCATCTTTACAATATCGCCAGTTTGTATAAAGTAACCCATGCAAAGACAATCTACACGATAGTATAGTGGAAAATGTCCACCTTATTTGTACAACCATGTGATATCAATGAGTGAGTGATTGTTGTTTAACGCCAATGCAGCAATTTTTCAGCTATATTATGGCGAGAACGAGTTAATTTTCAATAAGATGATGATGAGGTCCGAATTGTACTAGACAAACACACTGAGCTGGATTTTAATAGTGCTAGCTAACGATATCAATGAAAAGGTCAAAGGGACAAATAAAACGAAAGTATAAAACCCAGACTACACAAGCTTCAAATTACAAAAAAATCATGTATCATCAGTAAATATATACATTGGAGAGTTATTTTAACGAGAATAAGCAGAATTTGGAAAAAGCCAGAATGTAATATGGTCGCCTTTAATCTGTGCTCAATGTATTATTCGTCTTTTTCAGGTAAATGGATCTCAAAATCAATGTGAAAAAATGGAAAGGTTTTTTGTCGAGTATTGATCCCAATACTTCATCAACAAACAATTCAACAATTAAGACTGAGAGTAGTTCCGGGTGCCTAGCAACAATATTGGCTAACAAACTTAAAATTAAGGGCATGGATAGTGAAAATCAAGCAGAGACGCCCAAAGGAAATATGCCGCCAGGAGAAGCTGACAATACTAATAAACCAGCAGGAAAGGGGGATCGCCATGAATCCACTGATGATAGAGAGGGCGCCGAAATCGATGATGATACTATTAAGAAAAAGCCTAATTCCGATGAAACATCACAGGATACCGAAACACCAGCGGGCGATAGCATGCACGTTTCATACGGTGATGGTATCGTTCTTAGCACAGATCGCGATCAATCAGAAGCTGATTTGAAAGAAAGGTCTGATGCTTCTATTGAGGAAAAGCCTCATGTCGATGAAACAGGGGATACCAAAATGCCAGCCGACGATGTTAGTTTCGAACATAGAGGAGAACTCGATACGCCCACTCCATCAAAGAAAGCGAAACTGAGCACACCCTGCAGTCAGTGGCATATTTCAGACATTGCAGAATATCTCAATTTTGACGATGTCGTCGCCAAAATTAAAATGCCGACTGGGAGTTCCCATTGCCTGAACAACATCTATGAAATGGTGCAAAAAGATATATGTCGCCTATTAAAGGTAGTAAGGGGTATTGACTTGAAAGGGACAAAATGTAATTCTTATTCTGCATTATTAAAGCAATTGATACCACTAACAAGCATAGAAACCGGAAGTAGACTTGTGATAGATGCTCTTCTGGTTTCCCTGTGTTCTGTCCTTGGTTTACAATTCGAAGTCGAGAAAAAGATAAAGTATAAAGATCTGCCTTCCTGTACATATGATTATTGTATCCGAAAGGGAGATTGTATAATCGGCTGCATCGAAGCTAAGACTGTGAAGACTTTGAGCGACACTTCCATTGCGCAGGCTATTTTGCAGGTTATCACTTTACAGAAAACCTTAGAACAAACTGAAACGTCGGAATTTAATATGTCAGAATTCCCTGTCTTTGCCATAGTGACAGATGGGCATCGATTTATATACATTCAGCTTAAAGGATCATCTTTAGGATTTGAACATTACCAGGGCAAAGTAAGGGTCAGGAAAGTCACAGATTTTGATGATTTTAAAGACATTATACAACATATAATATTTCTTGTAGACGAAGCTGTTTACTCTGAGTTTTAGTGCACCAGAAGACTTTCAAATGTTTTAGTGTTGGGCGTAACTGATGAAGATTTTTCAATTAGCGCGTCGTGCGTACTATAATATTTTAAAGCTATCTCTGGGCAGATTTTTATGAAATTTATTTCAAGACACGCAGAATTTTTTGAATTTTATTTTTTTTATCTGATAGTAATTTTGTCTGCATGGTTTTTGTTTTCTGGTGATTTAAACACAAATATTTATTTTTTCCCATTTTATTTTTGTTAAAATATATAGTAAATTTGACGTCAGAAAACAAAAATTGTCTTTAAATCATAAGAAAATAAAGCCAATCCAACGGAAAATTATGCTAAAATAAACAAATAATCTTTAAATATTTCTACTTCTTCTGGTGCAAAAATGACCAAAATCCGTTTAGAAATGACCTCACAATAATTTTTTTTGAAAAACGGGGTTTTATATGAAATATATGGCATACAATGGAAGATGACGAATACGTATGGCCATTACATGTGAATGTGATATCTATGTTGTTGTTTGCATTATGAATAAAAAGCAAATGAATAAATATGTGGAAAAAATATATTTGGCCCACAAAAGACTTGTATCGCCATTCTCCCATGGACTCGTGACGAGGCGATTTTGATGTCGAAACAGAAACAAATTCAATTGCAATCAAAATTAAATGCATGTACAAGTTGCAATTAGGCTATGTTAAGCATTGAGATCAACTGGTGTGTTACCATTTCGTCTTAGCTGAAAATACAGGTAAAAAAAAACGGTAGAAAAATACTAAGGCGAAATGGGAATTGTACTAAGACAAAGTTGGAATTTGTAGATTTCAACAAATAGGAATCATATTCAGACTTTGTTTTTTTTTTTGAACAAATAATTATTAATTTAATCAGATACTATGTTTCTATCAAATGAATAAACAACATTTAATTTAAAATTTCAACTTTTTTAACTTGAATGTTTAAATCATGAACTTGTAATATTTCAAAACTCATTCTTTTTAATTATATATTCAAGTTATTATATGTAAGTTATATAAACTAATACTTTTAAAAATTATCAATTTGGAATTAAATATTTTTTGAATCACTGAAAAATGTATGAAATATTTATTCATGATAACAGTATAAAATTATTTGTTTCCCCTAATTATGATTTAAAATTAATATTTGAAAGTGAAAAATTATATCACAGTCATTAATGAAAAACAGGCTTGGACTTTTCAGTATTTTAGCTTGTACACTGTTCAATAAGGATGAAGCTTTGACATGAGTTCATATTAGAGCTTTGATGCTGATAAAATTATAACAAAAATTAAAACCAAGGGTCATAAAGATAGAATGTACTCACTTCATTAAGCAAATGATATATAAACTGTCAAGTCTGATGTATCATAGCGCAATTTCTGTTTTGGAAATTCGCCATCAAATAACATATAAGTAAGTATCATAGTTTTGTGGAACAATAAATGGACCTCACTTAAGAATAAATTTAACTATTTACTAGTTTATGAGTTTTTTATTTTTTATTATTCATTTCTCTCTTTCAATAACTATGAAAATTAAATTCATAAACAAGAATCTGGTCGATGTCAGACACTGTCACTAAATTACCAGTAACTTATTTCTCTCTGTTGCCTGCTTGAGGTTAAACTGGGGAATGATAGGTTTACAAGCTATGTTTTTTTTTGTATATATAAATATATACTATGCACGTAAAATAACACAATGCACAAATTTGTAAACCAATCCACACAAAGTATATATTAAAATAATATATACATACATTTGGAAGGGAACTAACTCACACCTCAAGCCGGCGACATGGGATGTATATATTTGTCGAGGGTTATTTTTCAAGTTAGGTATACTTACCTTATGGTATGTTATATATAGCAATATTTTTAAAATACAACTGACCCTCTCTTAATTTATATAGGCATATTTCTTTTTTATTTATTGCCAATATCACGAAATAAACTACAAATGTAAAACAAATACAATCACAGACTAACGTTATCTAACAAACAACACACATTAGTACACAACAACTACATAACTTGAGTAAATATTAAAATATTCATTAGGGGATCAGTTGTGTTAGAATATAGAGAATAACAACTCATGAGTCAGGACACAAGAGCCAAGACATGAGGAGTAGTAATGCATAGAAAGGTATTGTCAGATGTCGATAAAGAAAGAATAGAAATAATAATATTTTACAAATATATGTTGTTTTTTTAATCAATTTTGATATGATACGTATTTCAATAGATATATAACTTTTTTATTCAATTTTAAATATTATATGACAAATTATTAATCATTGGAAATATATATATTTACATATATAAATTAAGTAAATAAGGGGGGGATTTAAAAAAAAAGACAGTTCGTAATAAATTTTTCAAAAACTAAGGTTTATGAAAAAAGAATTAGGCAATCTGGCGCAATATCCATTTGGATAGCCGCCATCAAAAACCAAATATTCAGTCAGTTATCATCGTTTTAGAATTCCTAGACATGGCATGAGTAATACTATTGATAATATAGGGCTTTATTCTTTTTTTAGTGTTTATGAATTTCTTTCTCAAATATTATTTTAAACAACATAGCTACATGTATTTTATCTAGTATAATGAATAAGATTTTGTGAAAAATAAAATTAATGTCTTATTTATAGTGCTAACTTAATATTTTGTGAAAAATAAAATCCATATATCTTACTAACTTGTGTTGTAGTTTAGATAAATCCCTTTCTTACTCTAGCTAAAAATATAATGTGTTTCATTTGTTGTAAAAAAAAACATCTATATATCTATATTGTAGTTCTTTATCATATCCTTATTTAATAAAATTGCTATAGATATCATTTACATCTTTTTACTTTATCTATTTACTTTAAACCATATTTAGAGGGTTGCTGCTTACAAAGAAGCTACTGAACCAAGGGTTCCTTTTGGTAAAGTTGAAGTCATCACTTCGAAAATTGTAATTTACGGTCGCCACCATGACTTGGTTGACCGTTATGGAATATATGTGTCACAAATGACCACGGATATGTTCCACTTGTCATAAACACTTCCCGTTACTTTCCTCATTCATGGCTTATCACCGGGTTTGTAACTAGATTAACACGACGGGTGCCACTAGCGGAGCAGGAACTGCTTACACTTCCGCAGCACCTGAGTTCACCCCAGGTTCTTAGTGGGCTTCGTGTTACTCGATCTTTAGTTTTATATGTATGCTTTGTCGATCGTTGTTTGTCCTTTTGTACTTTTTCTTTTGGCCATTGTGTTGTCTTTTCTTCGATATACGGCTTCTGATTACCCCTTTGGTATCTTCAAACTCTTCCTACACATTAATACAACTAAGTTGCAAAACAAACAAATGACACCCAATTAATTAGTGTTTACACAATCTCCCATATTGCCTTAGTGAGGTATATCTGATCATAGAAATTCTACTAAGGCAAAATGGGAATATTTGTTTAATATGTAAATACCCAACTAAGGCGAAATGGGAATATTTTTTAATATGTAACAAGTTATTGCTCAATATAGGTGGTCACTAAAGCAGGTTTGACAATCTGTTAATTATTGAAGAACCTGTTGTGACTGTGAAATGTAAAGACACTGTTCCTTTATTTAAATTGTGCCAAAGTGTAAGGTTGGATAATCTCTTGTGTTCATTTACAACCACTTCCTTTCTTACTAATTAATTGAGCGAACCATTTTCCAGCCCTCTTTGGTTTCAATAAATGATTCTTAAGATATTATGAAATCTAAAGAGTAAGAAGACATAGAAGACACCAAAGGAGTAATCAGAATCTATAAATAGAAAAGGAACAGACAACACAATGACAAAAAGATAAAGTACAAAAAGACAAACAACGATCTACAAAACATACACATAAAACTAAAGATCGAGTAACACGAATCCTACTAAAGAGTAAGAAAGTGCAGGGATGATTTTATTTGACGTATATAATTGACGTAAATAAACACACAAAGATGTCAAGTAATTCTACACCTACCATATTACATTATATGGGAAATAACAACATTTGATATACGAAAGACGCATGACTGCTGGAGTGAAACGGAGAATGAAATACACCACTGATATTGTGTCAAGATATCGTTTTAAAATTATATTATTATTGTTTGTTTATCTATCATTGAAACTACATTTGAATGAATGAATGAATTTTATTCTCATATAACAAATACATATAGTTACAGAGAAGTAAATAATAATATAAAGCATATTAAATTTTGTACATGTGTGGGAAAATTACAATTAGATTAACCAAGAGGTGGGATGGGACTTTCATATTAACAATTTGTATTAATTTACATAGTTTTTCTAATACAACATGTGTGGATGTCAATATTTCATATTATTTTACTTTAAAAAAAAATAATTCATGGACACAGGGGTCTTGGATTTTTTTTAATAAAAAACTAATCCTGGATTATTATTTTTGTTTAAAGTCCGGTCCTGTGTTTTTATTTCTAGTTCCCTCCTCCCCCCACCCCAAGGGATATAAAATTGTACCATTAATAATAAATTAACTTAAAAAACAAAATTCATGGACACAGAGGTCCTGGATTTTTTTTAATAAAAAACCTAATCCTGGATTATTATTTTTGTTTAAAGTCCGGTTCTGTGTTTTTATTACAAATCCTCCCCTCCCCAAGAGATAAATTTGTACCATTAATAATAAATTAATAAATAATAAATTCAGATTTTCTATTTATAATAAATCTCATTTACAAAACCACTGATATTTGTTCAATTAGTAACACTGATTTAAGCTTTAGTCGCAACAAATTTATATTTTTCTCTTTAAACTGTCGAAATATAACATTTATTTAACTGTACAATTCACCCCCTTTTTCCCTTTTTTCTTGTTTAAATCAATGATGAACAATATTCCAGAATCAAACAAATGAATAAATATAACATAGCATCTTTCCTTTACATTGTCAAGATTCTATATTTATAAACTATTGACCTGAGTAACCTTGTTAAACCATTCGGATTCAGTGTGTTTTAATTCGGTCATCCAATCAGGACGCTAATTATTGTCCAAGATAAAAATATACTATACATGCTACTCACAGTGACCCGTAAACCAGATTAGCATGTGTCAGGAATCTTTTCTGTATATGGTATATAAATACCCAACTAAGGCGAAATGGGAACAAACCAATAAACTTTGGTTGAATAAGGTAAAGATTGTTGATAATATTAATTATAGTTTAGTGTCTATAGCGAGCCGTATTACAGCTATATTAAGGATAAGAACAAGTACAATTATATATAGAAACTATAGTAATTAGTAAGGGATGAGCCAACCATTCAATATATTTTAACTGCCACTGAAAACGTATTGAAAGTTGGATAGATACAAACAAACATAGTCTTTTGGATCATCTGCAATGCGCCTACTCATTTTCGATATCTACAACATCGGTGGTGTAAGGGCTAGCGTACTTGTCTCGAGTCGGGTAGACCTTCGGGTAAGAAAAATCAATAACTTTGTTATTTGTTGCTTCTCCTCAAAGCACGCATGAATAAGGAAAAAAGAGCAAAGAATGGTGAGCTCCGAATCGGGATAATGTGTCCGAGTGGAGCTACATGTCTATACACGGACTTGTTTCAGTGAGCTAGCACTATTCAAATTCAATTAAGCGGACATCATTATCATCTTAGCAGATGTAACTTGTTCTCACCATGATATGGCTAAAAATTTGCTCATATTGCGTTAAGCAACAACCACTCACTCTCTCATAGTGTCTCACTAGAGATATATGTTTTTATTACGCCGGTATACAGGGCGGTTTGTGTAGTAACTGCTGTTCCCGCACTAACATGGACGGTCCTTTCTTAGCAACAGAATAACATTTGGTCAATATCTTCAAACGCTTGCTGGAATTATACTGAGAGTCGAAGTCCCTCTAACGATTTTTTCTGTATAATTTATCTGTTTATCCAGGAATTTAATTAGATTATGAGCAAATTTAAATTACATGTTTAACACAATATACAATACGTATGTACAATGTATGCATGCTCAATTTGACAATTATTTTTTCCACAACAACGATCGACTCTTCATCTTTAGCTCATGGAATTTAATTTCATAAATAAATTACAAGCATTCATATTTTTTTCTTTTTTATCCGGATACATAATGAGATTTATATTTAGATAATCCAATAATTGTCATGAAAGAATTAAAATCAATACAGTAAAAACAATAATTAAAATCAAAATAATCAAGAAATAATTAAAATCATGAAGAGTTTGAAGATAGCAAAGGGATAATCAGAATCCGTAAATCGAGGAAGAACAGAAAACAAAATGACAAAAAAATAAAGGACAAAAGGACAAACAATGATATACAAAACATACACATAAAACTAAAGATCGAGTAACACGAACCCTTCTAAGAACTGACCAGAAATAATTAAAGTCAAAATATGTGTTATCAAAACGTTTATAGCCGGGTATAATGTGTCACAAGCTCATATTTCTTCCGATGATAATCTACTAGACAAACATGTTTATTGTGATTTTTATTGCGCAAGCGCACTGAAACAACAGTCCGCGGGTAGACATGTTGCTTCCCACGGATACATTATCCTGATTCCGAGCTCTTACTACTTAATGTTGAGTGTTATATACCAAATATATTGTCTTTGGTTTCACCCGATATGGGCTCAGATCCATGATCAATCACACTTGATACCATAACATCACCGATGCAATTCAATGTCCAAAATGAAAACAGACAGAAGAACAAACAATGATCTAAAAAACACTACATAGACAACAAACTAACTTTTAGGCAAACCAATAACATAATCCATTAGACTATTATGAAACCGGGTCATAAAGGGGAATTTGCGGTAAGCACTACCGACAAAATTTGTGGGCAGAGCTTATCATCAAAACTCCCCATTGATATGAACAACATAATTTTGAAACTGTATGTCACAAGACCAACGTGACCTAAGGGTCACATACCTCAGAAATGTGAATTTTCCAAGTGATTTTTGTAGATTTTAGACTGATGAAGAATATTATTCTTAATAAGAATGAAGGTTTCGTAGGGAGGAACACTTGTGACCATGCCTGTCAAATATTTTGCTCCAAAAGTAACTGTGAAACTATGTATCATT
>MJUT01061328.1:183378-209947 GCA_002080005.1 Gigantidas platifrons
GTTATCTATGTTTGTTTGTTTGTTTGTTTGGTGGTGTTTAACACCACTTTCAAGTATATTTCAGTTATATCGTGGCGGTCAGTTTTATTGGTGAATCACAAGGTATAAAGGTTATTTATGTTTCCTTGTTTGTTTGATGGTGTTTAACACCACTTTCAATAACATTTCAGCTATGTCGTGGCGGTCATATTTATTGGTGGAGGAAACGGAAGACCCGGAGAAAACCACCGACCTGTCGCAAGTCATGACAAACTTTATCACATAATGTAGTACACCTCGCCCTGATCGAGATTCGAACTCACAACACAAGTGGTGATAGGCACTGATTGCATGGGTAGTTGTAAATCCAACTACCATACAATCACGCCCACGACGGCACCGACATTAATTAGATCTTAACAGATATTCCTTAAAACGATCACAATGAATATATGTTATTTAGATTGCCTTTATTGGGTACAGTAATATCAATGGTGTATCTGTAATGTACATGTTATATAATTACCTGTAATGTACATGTTATATAATTACCTGTAATGTACATGTTATATAATTACCTGTAATGTACATGTTATATAATTACCTGTAATGTACATGTTATATAATTCCCTGTAATATACATGTTATATAATTACCTGTAGAGTGACAAGACACGTTTCATGTACATAATGATTAATCAAGTTAAAATCAGTACACCTGTACATGTTAAACTTTGTGAAAATATTTATTTCGTTCAAATGTACATAACTCTAGAAAACTTTAATTTCTAGTTTTTGTTGTTTTTGTTTTTTTTACGTGCAAAACATTTTCTTGAAACCTGTATGCAAATATAGGATATGACTTCGGGAATTTCATACCCAACAAAATGCTACTGTCATGCTTTAAATCACCCTGCTCGCCGACACCTCGAAAAATATGACGAACATATGTCTCATCACCCTCGGGGGTTTTCATCTACACTATTTACATTAGTATGTTTACATATGTTGTTTTTATCACGTGTAAAAATAGCATTTTTATCTATTTGAAAAACAGTGACGAGGCGTAGTAAACAAATTCTGTCCACACACGAATAGAGATAACACTTGGTAAGATAAAGGGGACATATTTCTTCCGAGTTCAGTAGAAAGTAGAACAGGTTTGTTTATTTCTTATTTATTCAGTGCAATGCTATGTTTTCTATATTTACATATATATATATATGAAAATGTCTGAAATAAACATGTAAATAAATAAATTAGTGCACACGACGCGTAACCACATCAATGGCGTTATAGTTAGCGTGTTCGACTCGAGTGCGGTAGATCGTGGATTTGAGCCCCGGTCAGGTCAACCCAAAGATTATAAAATTGGTATTTGTTGATTCTCCACTAAGCACGCAGCATTAAGTAGAAAGAGCAAAGACTGGTTGGCTTGTAATTAGAATAGTGTGTCTGAGTGAAGAGACGTAATCAACAGGTTGGCATTGGCATTTGCATATTAAGATATACTTGTATTGCCACTAGTGCGATGACAGATTATGGATATAGAGCTGTAAGAGTTTATCTTACAACGGACGGACAATGACCGTTCTAAGCTAAACTGTTGCAAGATTTCTGTACTGCAAGAGGTGGCATTCGGCAAATTCAAAACACTCATGTACTTCCCGTCTTTAAAGCCAGTTGTGTATTTGAAATGTCCCGCACAGCCAGCTATCCGTCTCCTTCATACGAAGAAATTAAAGTATGTGCACAGAGTAGAAGCTACAATAAGTCGCATACGTTAACACACCCTCCGCCCCCTCCCCAAGATACAATGGGAGGAGGGTATAAATATAGATACATGTATACAATTAATTCTCACACAAATTGTCTAACAATAGAAAGAAGGTGGCAGAAACACAGAGGAGAAGCTATAATAAGACACATATCCCACCCCTACCCCGATATACTGCGGAAGTTGGGTCAAATACAGATCTACAATTCTCACACAATTTGTCTAACCATAGAGAGAAGTTTACATAAATATTTTAGTATGAATAAAAAATATACTAGTACAGGATCTTTATCGGTTAAGTCCCGATTCTTCCACATATTATTACCAAATAGTTAAAAAAAAAAGAGAGGAAAATGTGTTACTCGTGTAGTTGCACATAACTAGGTTAAGATATATGCAGCCATTGTGCTTGCACAACTTTTATTATTTTTTGCTACGCTTGCGCGATATATAGGACAAATAAAAGGTACATTGGTCGGTGGTTTCCTCCGGTTTCCTCCACCAATAAAGCGGACCGCCACGATATAGCTGATCGATATGTAAACTTTAAATTATAACTTTTTTTTAGATTTAATATTTAAAGTTTTATTATTTCTCAAATTTAATCCGAATTCATTAAAGTATATTTTATGTTTTTAATTCGTCAAATTCTATGAACGCGATAAACAAACATATTAGTGACATTGTTTGAATTTAATATTTGTTACGAAAACTGTTAGTGGGATTTTAGCATTTAATTTGCTTAGTACATCTAAAAGGCACTATATCGCCAAACCTATATAATCCAATGTAGGATGATAAGACTTGATAAAAATCATAAGAATTGACATGAGAGTCAATTTTAAAAATTCGATTAAGCAATGCTGGATTTAGATAAAGAGATGCCCTAGGCTAATCCACTTGTGAGGCCCCTCCCAATTCCCCACCTTCACGACTGGAGGAAGATGGAAGCGTGTTTAATCAATTTCAATAAAGGCAAAGATTATGAGGTATGCTTAAAATGCTATAATATTCCGAAATTGGGGTGTAACTGTGCAAGGGAAATTACTGAAGGGTTGTTTAGAAGGTGTAATACGCTATGACAGCATAAGTGTGAAAGTCCAATAAGAATGCTACAAATAATATACACCTGGGATGGGGACTCTATGGTTCAACCTATCGAGCCTATAGGTAAATATGGCACTGGGATTAAGTCATTTTTCTTACTTGTGTTTGACAGTCTATGTTTTAATTTGAAATTGAACGCACGTAATAAATGTATATATATGTACTTGTAATTTTTTTGGTGATATTCTACACCCAAAGTCAAGTAACGTCAATAATATATATTTTTTTTAAATGTAGCTGTTAATCATTATTTGCGTGTAACTTGGATGCTAATAAAGTTATTATTATCAAATTACATATTGCATGTCTGTTACTACAAATATCATGATATAACCCCCCCCCCTTTTTTAAATGTTTATAAGTTTGTATTAATTTAAATAATGTTTTTGTAAGTTTGCAAATAAAACAAGTCCAGAACAGACTATGATTATCAAAACAACAAATAACCTTTTTTTTATTCTACCTGTAGATTAACGTGACTGTACTTGGCGGCTACGTATGTACAGTGCTCTGAAACCGTGTTTATTTAATGAAAAATGTAATTAGTGTGAATAAGTAAACGTATTATGCAACAAAGATCACACGACGCGTTTATGGAATTAAAACGTTTGAAGAAACCAAAGGGGTAATCAGAATCCGTAAATCTGAGATAACAAAGGGGTAATCAGAATCCGTAAATCTGAGATAACAAAGGGGTAATCAGAATACGTAAATCTGAGATAACAAAGGGGTAATCAGAATCCGTAAATCGAAGATGGAAAAACAACGCAATGGCCAAAAGAACAAGGACAAAAGGAGAAACAATGATCAACAACACAATACACAAAAATCTTGAGAGCTTCCATTCACAGAAAGATGTGGATGACATCACACCAAGCAAAACCACCAGTAGCTTCACCTTATGACTCCTTATGACTACGGTTGGCAAAGAGGTAGCAACGGTCCAACTCCAATTTTGTTCTCTGGTCTGATGTCATCAGACTTCCTTCAAGATTTGATTTGTTCGTGCAAAGGTAGAAAGATATGTAGCCGAGAATGTGCTTGCGACGAACAAAACATCTGTTGTACAGAATTATGTCCTTGTCAGGGCAGTGATCTATGCTTAAACATAATTACATTGCTGTACGGCAAATAGAAAGGTATCTATTTGCCGTACAGTAAACAACTATTCGTCGTACAATTTATCCGCTTGATTTACATGAATTTCTCTGTGAAAGCAATAGTGTATTTCGAAATACAGTGTTGTTCAAGCTTAAATATGATAAAACTTTGTTCTACAAAAATGTCAAATGAATAGTTGAAGGATAAACATGTTTTTTACTACTTTGAACTCGTCACATGCTTCTTTTAACAGGTACCACCCGGTCCGATTCTGACGATTTGAAGAGAGAGAAAGCCAATTATGGATCATAATAAGCCTTAAATAGTAGCTACATTATTAGGCTTCAATATCACAAACCTTTACTTGTCAGCAAAACGTAGAATATAATGAAAATAAGAAGAATTTGACCTTACCTGACTTCACGTTTGTTTTTCCACCCGCTTCGAGGGTACCTATATCCGGTGGTGATGCTACAGAGTGTGTACATGCACAACATAGTTTACTTTTTTTAAACCTTAAGACAACCATCTAAACATTATGCTTATTTTCTATGATCTGTTCATGTATCAGGCTTATCAAGATCATGATGCATAACATATTGGGCAACATTTGGGGTGATAGACTTGGATTTGTTTTTAAATACATGATATGATTTTCGACATTAAAAAAACATCCACTAGTAATTAAAAAAACAATTTGAGATTGATCAGGAAACAAAATATATATATTTTTTAGATGATAAAAAAAACAAAACAAAAATTGGCTGTAGATAGATATCCACACCCTCCCACAGATAATCAAGTAGTTGTTCCCTTAAGCTTAGACATAATTATTTATCAAGAAGGGTAGAAATATTATCTAAATGTACTAATAAACTGAAAAAATCATAATTTGTATTCACATAGTATCTTGCCATGACTGATTTTATATACTTGTGTAGAACAAAGATATGTTTATATCAATATATTTTTTTTTAATCTAAATTGTACTAAGCATGTAACTGTAAATAAGATTATATATTTTGGGTCTAGGACAAAGCTCCTCGGAAAAATCCCCTGACAAAAGTATAAGTTAATGTTATTCAATTTGTTCCAAATATTTCATTTGGTTTTTTTCTGTGTCTTTGTTTTACTGTTCAGATATGTAAAATTTTCTTTGTATTTTCTATCATAATTAAATACTTTTTTACCTCTGTATTTTAATTCATTGTATTTCTCTATTTTATCCTGAACCATATTTATATATTTGCATCTTTGCACACATTTTAGACTTATTATCCTGCTATTTTTAGGTTAACATTATTTCTGAATATACTATTTTTCATGATAAGTTATTTTTAGGAACATGAAAATATCATAAACAATTGAAATAATCAAAGAAAGTAAAAACAAAAATAAAGTTGTTTCTTCATAAAAAAAACCCCCATTATAGTATGTTGAGAAAATAACTCACTCATTACTTTTAATAACTTCAAATGATATAAGACAAGACAAGAATCTTTATTCTCAAATAAACCATAAATTACAATGGCATAGAGAAGTTACAACAGAAAAATACACCATAACACATACATGACAAACAAATAACAGATACACAAATACATATACATACAGTATTTACATTACAACAGGATGGGTTAAGTATTAGCCTAGAGAATATCTGATCTGTTGATTTTTCTTATAAATCTACATAACTTTTGCATTTTTTTTTTCAGAAGTACACATAATTTGTTTAAATTTTAATATATTTGGCCTTTGAGTAAGATATCTACTTATTAATTGAGTTCGATTTTCAGAAAAAAAAATTACGTTCCATAATATAGTGAAATTATAAAGGTAATTATCAATAAAGCAATTCCTTATTAACTTTACCTGATTAATTTCAATTTAATCAGTTAGGCACTGTTTTTTTTTATTGACACTTTATAAATGAACAGAGCAATGAGTAAAATGTGGGAAAATATGTTTTTAAAGTATTTTATTTTTTGTGTTAATTCACAACCCTCCTTTTGTATTAATAAGGAGGAGGTTTTATCTTTAAGATCACCATCAGTTTAAAAACAAATAAAATATATGGCACAAAAACCATTAACTTATACTTTTCATTACTGGAAGTAACAAACGATATTTATTGAATCAAATTTGAATCCTCAAACCCTGTCGGTTTAATTCGCCTGGCGCAAATTTCTATTTCTTCTTATGATTGTATTTACCAGTAATATTTTGTTTCTTTGGCATGCTTTTGATTTGTATTTGTTGTGTGCATAGGTAAAATACCTATTATATCTCTTTATTATTATCATTATTTATTTCATCCTCTTGGCATTAGGTATTACTGGTAATTATCATAATAGTCTGGTTAAAATATATTTTGACTAATTATATATATATATAATTCACTTCCAGAAGTTATTATATGGACATATTATATAAATGTATTCCTTGCTTCATTGTTATGCATTATGATTATATTAAAACTAGTGTAATGATAACTGTATATATTAAATATGCTTTTCTGTTTCTATATTTTAGGTGCATGGATATCAATTTTAACAGTGGTTCAATATTGTGTATGAGGGAGAAGACACAGTCAAGACATACAAACTATAGGAGGACCTTACACATGAACATTTAAAAATATTGTTGTAATTATTGTGATATGTAAATTGTATATGATAGCATTTAGTCTGAAATATACATAAAGAATACAAAATTATAGATATATGAAATGATTTTATTTTATTACTTGTGTAGATCATCATTAATGAAAATTAGTGCAGGCATACAGAGAAAGCCATGACAACAAATATAAAAGGCTAGCACAGTACGAAACCTGCAGATTGAGAATGTATGTCATAGACTATGAATGAACTGATATGCTCTAGTCTAACATGATATTTGTCTTGGTCATATAGAATTGAATTTTGCTATTGAGATCTGTAGGTGAAGAAATTTTATATACATTTGTAGATCTAGAGAAGGCTCTCAAATATGCTTGAAAACAATTGTTTGATTTTTGGGGTCAAGCTCATAAGTGGGACATGACCTCAAGATTTCACTGATTCATATAAAAAAAATACTGAATATCTTAAGTCTACATTAAATGGTAAAAAAAAAATGATAATTGTGCAAAAAAAAATGCAAAAAAAACCTTTATACTTTGAACTTGAGTTCAAAAGTCAAGATCATATGTGAGTCATGATAGTCTCGTGATGATGTACACAATTACCAAATATCAGATTAAAGATACAAAGATATTACCTAGACAAAGCTTCTGTTCACAGCTTTGTGAATTGAAAAGTTCAAATTGAAATGGCACACCACGATTGAATGCTGAGGAGGAACTGTTGTGGTTAGTATTAAATCCAACTACCATACGACCACGGACACGATGCACCCCTATATCATATATGATCATGACCTTTGATCTTAAGGTCAAATAACTGAGAGGGTCCGGGTGGTTCAATGAGTTAGGTAGCTGGATTATCTAACAACTCATACAAGCCTATCACCAATACGGTGTGGGCTCGCGCACGGCTTTGCAAATTACAAAAAAGGGTGCACTTGACTCGCAGTCGCAAGTGATAAAGCTTACCAATTGCTTGCCCATTGTCGGTGGTTCTCCTCGGGTACTCCGGCTTCTTCCACCACTAAAACTGGTCGCCATGATATAGCTGAAATATTGCTAAACACCAAAAATCATCATCATCATCAATCAATAAATAACTGAGCATAGAGTAAAAGCCCATCGCACACACCACAAATGAGTTAGCTTAGATGTAGAATATCATTGTTGAGCATTTCTTTTACCAGAGTGACTTCTCTAGATGAAGAAGAGGCATATGTTTTAGTCCACTAAAACAGTGCCTATCACCACTAATGTTATTAGGTGTACTCGATACAACACTATTTGATAAAGTTTGTCGGTGGCTTGTGACAGGTCTGGAGATCTTTTTCGGATACTCTGGTTTCCTCCACCAATAAAACTGACCGCCATGATATAACTGAAATATTGTAATGTTAAAAGTGGCGTTAAGCACCATAAAAACCAACATATATGATATGGTAAGGTCACATGAAGGTCGTGATCATACATGACACACCATCTTATGATAATACAGCTACACACCAAATATCATAAGTCTATGACAAACGATAAAAAATTTACAGCCATGATACAAAAATTCCCCTAAAATCAATTATTTGACCTTGATATTTAAGGTCAAGGTCATATGAAGGTCGTGATGATACATGACACACCATCTTATGATAATACAGCTACACACCAAATACCATAAGTCTATGACAAAAGATAAAAAAAGCTAAGCCATGATACGAAAATTCCCCTAAAGTCAATTATTTAACCTTGATATCTAAGGTCAAGGTCACATTAAGGTCGTGATGATACATGACATGCCATCTTATGACAATACCCTACATACTAAATATCATAAGCCCATGTCAAAATCTAAAAAAAAGTTACAGCCTGGATAAGATAATTCCCTAAGTTCAGTTATTTGACCTTGAGATCTGAGATCAAGGTCATGTGAAGGTCGTGATGATCGATCATACAGCATCTTATGATAATACACCTACATACCAAATATCTTAAGTCTATATCAAAGGACAAAAGAGTTACAGGCTGAACAAGGTTGTTTGAGTACAAATAGAATTAGAAGAAGAAAAAGTCCTACTAAAACAATATGTCTCCCTTCATTCCTTCGTTGAAAGGGAGAAATAATTTGTTCATATTGGACATTTAAATCTGGAAAAACATTTTGTCTTAATAAAGAAGTGTCTCTGAAGCAAGCTGCACGAGTTTTTCATACTCTTGCAAGTCCAAACTGCACACACAAATGACTATACAACAATTTCTGAAAATTGACCAAAAAGCGGCAAAAAGATTTCAATATGCACGTGCATTCAAATGAGGGTGACGTCATCAAAATGCACCAAAATCGTGTAGTTATTGCATTATTAAGTTACACATTAAACAAGCTTTCTTTAGATATATAGTTTGATATATATAATCCGAAGTTTAAAAATCATCTGTTCTACCTAAGTCACAAGTACATGAACACTCACTTTCCTGGCTTGGTACAAGTATTTGAATAAAAAGTGATGGTGTTAAATTAGTGCTATGTGCCCAAACCTCCCCTCTTGGTGAAATGATACGGTCATGCAAGTGCTTTTCATATGTTAAAAACATTTCACAAACCCACCGTGTGCACTTCATTAGATATTTCAATTTTATTTGAACTAACTCGTTGAGCTAGATGCTAGCTCACTGAATCAACAATCCATAGGTAGACATATTGATCTATATTACACTGCTTCTGATCCAACCCGTCTTTGCTCTTACTCCTTAATGCTGCGTGCTTAATGAAGAAGCAGCTAATATCAATTTGGATATCTTTTTATTGATCCAGTTTGAGATCCAAACAACGATCTATTACTTTCGAGGCCAAACTCGCCAAAGTCGCCAAACATTACATCACCGAAGTCATTCAATAAAGTTGGAAGCTACCAATGGGGTAATTACAAGCCGTAAATATGAGAGACAGTACAACGATTTAGCGAATTAAGGCGAAAAGACAATAAATAGTTGGCAAACACAACACAAAAAAATAGATTGAGCAATTCGAATTTGTTGTTTTAACCAAACAAAAAACAAAAAACAAACAAAAAAGGAGAAATTAAGTACAAATTCATTATTCTCCATAGATATACATATAACTATAGTGGTGTCATGTATAAATATCTAAAAAGACAACAATAAACAATTATTATTATTATCAATGAGGTAGATACAAGGATTTATTAACCCAAAAATATTTTATTTACCGAGGACAGAGGCCGAGGTAAATATATTATTCTTGGGTTAATAAATCCTGGTATCCATCGAATTAAAAGTCATTAATTTGTTTTTATTATATGACACATTTTAAATGTTCCCTTAAGATGAACTTTTATCACCACGGTTTCTTTGGCTTAACTTGGTGCGAAACGTTATAATGTTTTATTACATGACTGTAATTTAGCTTGCATATGATTGGCTTAAAATTGATTTAGAGATTTTATCGATATCACCCTCTCGGCTATAAATAGATCCTGACAGGTGTCCGGAAAGTGATATCACCCTCTCAAGGCATAAAAATAGATGGCGAAAACCGGACTTTTGTTATCCTATCGAATTCGTTCTTTCGTTGTTCAATAACCAGTGAGATTTCGTTTAACGTTTTTTTTGCAGCTGAATCATAAACACACGCTCCAAAATTGCGATATTTTATTGGTATGACGATGAAGTTGTAAGTAGAAAACAATCAAATATTTTCATGAAATAAAACAATCATTGACTTTGGAATAGGTATGGTTTATCAACCTTTGAAAAACGTATATTCACCTCGTCTGTGGCTCGGTGAATATTGCATTTTTTCAGATTGATAGATCCAGATAGCAACCTATTCCAAAGTCAATAATTGTACAATATTCACCGCGCGTTACGTCGCGCGAGGTGAATATAACGTTTTATCAAAGACCGTTACTTGGGACGTCAGCCAATCAGAATTATCTGAAGTCATATAATAATGTCGTTTATATGCAAGATGTAAGCTCCTATGATTTGTAATGGAACAACATCTTCTTCCTTCACAATATCAAATGTATTCTCTCTACAGCAAGAAATTGCAGGACAGATTCACACACATAATTTTCTTTGTGCGTTATGACTTGAATCATCTTCAGTTGTTGAATATTAATAAGCAACTTACAATTAACCTCGCCAGCACAAATATATTTATATAATAATATGGTCTTGTCCAGGTAATATACCAAAATATTACCCAGGTCTGAGAGACATATTACCCGACAAGAGGGTCCAGGTAATATGCCAAAATATTACCTGGACAAGACCACATTAATATCATTATTATACTGAGTTTCTAATTGTTCAGGTAATATGCCAAAATATTGCCCAGGTGATATGCCAAAATATGACAGTACCAAATATCACTACATAAACTTACACGAAGCATAATAATTTATATTATAATCAAAATAACATTGATACTTTTATTTATCAGTAATTTAGACATGTGGGTTCTCTTAATACTTTTATTATCAGTAATTTAGACATGCGGATTCTCTTTGATCTCATGGTGTGATATTTTCAGTTTCAATGAACTCACTCTGATACTGAATAGTATCGGTCAGTGTGACGTCAAAAACAATATAACGTCATCGATAAGAACACCAATTTAAGTTTTGAAGGTCTTGACAATTATTATCACTAGTATGCCAGCTCAGACTCGCCGCGGTACTTGCGATAATGTCTGTCTTGACCATTGTAACTGCCGTTATTCCATATACACGTATCTCATCAATGTATCTTACCGTGGGCCAAGAACAATGAAATTTGTCATGTTTGCTCGATTGATTGCGTAATGCTTTATATAGTTACGATGTGAAAGATGCGGTGACTGCCTTACCTTCGAGCAGTTATGTTGGAACGAATCCTTTGTCCAAGGTTTAATTGTTAAATCTAACTGGTATTATTTAATTAGATGGCGGAGATCAGCTTGACTTCCAGCGTAAAATTCGTGTAAAACTTCTCTTGTTTCATTTAACATTTGTTCCTTGTATGCTGATTTGAACATCCACTATTATAGCATTTTGTCAAACATATCTACCCTTTGTCATATTACCCTGTTTCCAACAAAATTTAATTCATATCGGATAGTAGTATATCGAATAGGATGTGTCGAAGGCAAGCACAAGTCGATGTTAGATATAAAACATAACGCAAATGAAGATGTTGTATTTACCTTTTTTTCTATTCTTTTTTAATATAAACGTATATTCAAAGAGGACCAGATCCAACAGATTATGCATTTTATTTGTGCTGTCTCCCTTATGCAAGGTAACAGTAGTTTAAACTAAAACATTAGCTGATTTCTGTTATCATGATTAGGCCCTTTGATTTCCCTGCTCCTAATTGATTCAGGTATATGGGTCTCTAATCATTTTACCTCTATTTTATCTTACTAATGTTAATCCAGAATTGGGTCGTGGGCACCTCATTATATATCTATATGTTTATTACTATGATTGGTTGAAATCTCGACAGGTGGAATATTAGTCTCTGAGAGTATCATCTGTCCCATGGGTCAGTGTTTTCTGCATTGGTATGAGTTATAAGATATTTTTAATACCGAGAGTTTCTTTTTTAAACATGTAATTATCACTATAACTCATTTGATCTCTATTGGGCAGGGGTAACCTTAGCCGACTTTGGCTATTGTGTTAGGTCTTCTTTTGGTATTCCCACTCTCAAAACTAATTAAATTGAACACGTAACCTATTATATGGATTTTCATATAGCTTTTAATAATAAAAAATGTAGCACGCCGTCGTCTATTTACAGTACAGAACATTTGTCACGCCTACCTTTATGTCAATCATTATTCCTATGTCTATTCACTCGTTCAGTTTGTCAGTGACTTGCGGCATGTGGGTCGTTTTCTCCGCGTGTTCCGGTTTCCTCCACCAATAAAACTGACCGCCACGATATAACTGAAATATTGTTGAAAGTGGTGTTAAACACCTTAATCCTAGTGCTATTCACTCGTTCATTTTACTATGAACAAATAGGGTCAAATTGTGGCTCCACTTTTTAAACCAAAGGCATGTTGGTCCATTGGTATGCATTTTTTCACTTTGTTTGCATAAGGCCCGCAGCTAGCTTCAACAATTTATATACATTGTACATGTATTTTTTTTTTGAATACACAGAAATAATGGAGGAATTGTGGAATGATCTTTTGTCTGCCACTTGAAAAGCATGGACAGTTGGGTAGCGACGGAAGAAAAAACAATACTTGCCTAAATTCAAGAATTCAAAGACTTTGATTAAAGTGCCCGGTATATCTCGACTATAACGTTCTGTCACAATGATCAGGAACTGATCCTTGTTGAACACCTTTAACCAGTCTCTCAGAAATAAACTGTAAAAAACCGGACGAGATAGGTACCTAAATAAAACAAATAAATCCCTTAAATTAATATCTTATACATTAAAATGTCATGAGGTCGAACATCATTATCTTACACTCTAATTAGCCGTTGTCATGAATACACCGAGGTGCAGTCCATAATGTAACAGTAATATGGTAAACATACCTCACATATCTCGAATACTCTAATAAATCGAAGTAAAATCACTGGTTCATTCTATTTCGGTCTTACGGAAATGTTTTAGGGAACGTCGTGGTCGTGATCGTATATATCTATTGTCCAATCAATGCCTATCACCACTAACGTTTATTTTCTAATCATGCTCATGAGAAATATTGTTGAAAGTGGCATTAAACACCATAATCCTTACCTGGACATATTTTGAATTAATACTTGTTGTTACAAGAATCTCATCTGAACCCACCATTTCTCTGGAAATGCCTGTACCAAGTCAGGGCCATTGCGGTTTTCCCAGTTTTCTGGTTGTTGACTGATTTTGTCTGTTTGTTGACTAATAAGTTTTTCCTTTCCTTTTAGAAGATTACTCTGTGTTTTGTTATTACCATTACTTATATCTTCATCTTTTTATTCATGTACAGTTTTGTATCTAATCTAGTCTAGATGATTTGTAGAAAGTTATTGTATTCCTTTTCACACAGTGTCCTATGTTAAACTTTAACCAAAGAAAATCTGACCCAATCGTAAGCTTAAAAACAATGTACGTTGGTTCCTTTTGAACAATATCCCATCAACAGGTAAACTTCTCATTATGATAAAATGCCATATCGTCGAGCTATACAAATTCTTTGAAAAGTGGTCAAACTTTGTACATGCTTTCAATAAACGTCACAGAAAACTGAAGGAGCAATCCAGAATACACAATCCAAGAGACACTGACAACAAAGTGCACACAAGACACAGGGCGAAGAGGTACAAAAGAAAATAAAAAGAATTAACGCCACACAGAAATCCATACATTAAAGGTAAACTTACTCTCATTTTCTTATAAAGATCCGAGTCATGCAAACAGGCTCGTAATCTCTTTCGCCTGGTACAGTTATTAAACATTTCGATATATTGTTGTACATGGTAATGAAAGTCTTCAGCTGTTGGGTAATAACTTTGTCCTAACGTCTTGTGTAGGTAATGGCTATACATCCTGCAAAATAGGTGATAATATATACAATTGGACCCCTGTGTTCAGCCTATATTGTCAGTGGGATTTGCGTTGTTTAATCTTTAGTTTCCGTGTATTGTAATGTCGACCATTGTCAGTAATTTTGTCATTATATTGTCTGCCATCTTTACGGCTTTTGATTACGTTATTGGTAGCTTCAAGCCGTTCTTGTGGACATTGTTATATCTATATTGAAATTACCGATGGGCTTGCTTCGAATTAGCAGAGTATTTGCGCTTTCTTATCCTTAAAGTTCTCCCACCAAAGGTATAGGTAACCTTAGCTGATTTTGTCTATCCCGTTTAGGCCTTTTGGTTTAGCTGTTCCCAAAGGTTTTAAATTATCAGGCTTCCCAATCCGTTAGCGTAATGACGGTATTTCAAGAAACGCGTCGTGTGCCGTACATTAGATATCTATCTTTTTCATTAAAGTAGCATTATGATGGAACCCAGGAACGAGAATAATTTAATTAAAAAAAATAATAATTGGAAAATATCGTCTTGTACAGGGCAGCTGTGCCCTAGTATGAAGCGTGGCAACGCAAAAGTCGGGAGACTATATTGCAATGTATTGGAACCGCAACGGTGGCGCAATGGTTAGCGTGCTCGCCTCGAGGGCGGTAGATTATGGGTTCGAGCCCCGATCGGGTAAAACCAAAGACTATTAAATTGGTATTTGTTGCTTCTCCGCTAAACACGCAGCATTAAGAAGAATGAGCAAAGACTGGTTTGCTTGGAAACAGGATAAGGTGTCCAAGTGGGGCGACATGTCTACCCACAGACTGTTGTTTCAGTGAGCTAAGCACTATAAAAATCCAACCGAGCGTGTTGGTCTACAACAAAGCGGATCTCATCATCATCTCATTGAAATTTAATTTGTTCTCGCCATAACAAAAAATGAAAAAAATGCTGGATTGGCGTTACACAACAATCACTCACTTAATATACTGGCCTTTGTTAAGTATGTATAAATATAAACATTTTCGATGATCAAATATTATCAAAAACGATAGATACTATGTTATTATTCATTGAAACATTATATCCAATAATATACTAAAAGCGAATACAGACTGTGTAGCAAGACATCACTATTAAATAAATATTAACCCATCCGAATTTCCTCTACCTTTCTACTGGATCTCGTATCAAAACAAGATTTATGTGTGGGTTTATGTGGTATATCAGATGAGAGGATATATACACGGGTTCTGATGCATCCGGGTCATTCTGTGGAATTATCTTCCAATTATAAGGATACCATATATCCATAGGGTCACCATGTCCTACGAAAAGAAAATGTACAAAATTTAGTCCCTGTAACAAAAACGTGTATTTAAAATTAACTAATGGCTTAATCTACTATTGAGGGATTTAGATGTAATTCTACACAAAACATATATAAATAAAAAAAAAAAAACAAAATGCAGAAATTAGATCGATATTCACATCTTAATGGGCGTCAATTAACATCGTTGCTCTATTCATATAAAGCAAGATGATTGCGACACGGACGTGGGCGGTAACATGACTTTGTTAACCGTGACGAATTACATTTTGTATCTTCGTCACTGGATTTTCAACAAGAATAACATGACGGGTGTCATTAGTGGCACAGGAACTGCTTACCCTTTCCGTATAATCTGAGTTTACCCCCGTTTTGAATGGGGTTCGTGTTGCCCAATCTTTAGTATTCTGTGTAGTATTTAATCGACGAGCCATTATTTGTCCTTTTTTGCTATTGTATTGTTTCCTTTGAATTACTGATCATGATTACCCCTTTGGTATCTTCAAATTGTTCAGAAAATGATTGTAATCTACCTCGGTGTATGCATCACAAACACTTCCTGGTCATTTCCTCATTCATGACTTATCACCGGGTTTGTAACTAGATTAACACGACGGGTGCCACTAGTGGAGCACGAACGGCTTACCCTTCCGAAGCACATGAGTTCACCCCCGGTTTTTAGTGGGGTTCGTGTTGCTCGCTCTTTAGTTTTTTGTGTATGTTTGTAGATTCTTGTTTGTCCTTTTCTACTTTTTCTTTTGGCCATTGTGTTTTCTATTCTCACAGAAGACACAAAAGAGACTTAGGAATGGTAAGCTTGTAGTATCTATATATAGATATAACGATGAAACTTAGGAATGGTAAGCTTGTAGTATAAATATAGCGATGTCTTATCGTACTTACTATTTGTTATCTACGCTTTTATTATACCTGTTACAAAATCTGAATAAAACTTGTCTGTTTTTATATTGTAGTTCAGGCCTTTTGGTAATACATTAAACATTTCTGTAAAGTTAGTCAACGTGTAATTCTGTCCTTCTGTATCTGAAACGAAAATAGTGTTATTTATCTTAACAAGTAAAAAAATGCATGTACAATTAGGTTTTATAGAAATTACAATGTAATTATTATTTACAATCATGGGAAAAGGAGTAAAATTACAACTATCGGTGAAAGTATGTGATTTAGAGCGCGTCTAATGAAGGTTAGTCCAGCAACGCGTCGTGCGCACTAAATTTTATATCTACGTTTTAATTAGAAATATCTTCATGTTATCATAAGGCAACAATAGGAAAATAATTTATCTTAACAATAGTGATATTTTTTTGCCATAAACATATATTACAATTTGAGTGGATGATTGTTGTTCAGTGCTTAGTGAACGTTCCAACACGCTTTGTTGGAATGTACAGTACTAGCTCCCGCAACTACAGTGCACGGGTGGACATGTTCATCCAATCGATCATATACTGATTTCGAGCCAGTCAACTGCATTTGCCACGTCAAGCCTTGCATAAGGGAGACAGCACAAATAAAATGCATAATCTGTTGGATCTGGTCCTCTTTGAATATACGTTTATATTAAAAAAGAATAGAAAAAAAGGTAAATACAACATCTTCATTTGCGTTATGTTTTATATCTAACATCGACTTGTGCTTGCCTTCGACACATCCTATTCGATATACTACTATCCGATATGAATTAAATTTTGTTGGAAACAGGGTAATATGACAAAGGGTAGATATGTTTGACAAAATGCTATAATATATAATAATATGGTCTTGTCCAGGTAATATACCAAAATATTACCCAGGTCTGAGAGACATATTACCCGACAAGAGGGTCCAGGTAATATGCCAAAATATTACCTGGACAAGACCACATTAATATCATTATTATACTGAGTTTCTAATTGTTCAGGTAATATGCCAAAATATTGCCCAGGTGATATGCCAAAATATGACAGTACCAAATATCACTACATAAACTTACACGAAGCATAATAATTTATATTATAATCAAAATAACATTGATACTTTTATTTATCAGTAATTTAGACATGTGGGTTCTCTTAATACTTTTATTATCAGTAATTTAGACATGCGGATTCTCTTTGATCTCATGGTGTGATATTTTCAGCTTCAATTAACTCACTCTGATACTGAATAGTATCGGTCAGTGTGACGTCAAAAACAATATAACGTCATCGATAAGAACACCAATTTAAGTTTTGAAGGTCTTGACAATTATTATCACTAGTATGCCAGCTCAGACTCGCCGCGGTACTTGCGATAATGTCTGTCTCGACCATTGTAACTGCCGTTATTCCATATACACGTATCTCATCAATGTATCTTACCGTGGGCCAAGAACAATGAAATTTGTCATGTTTGCTCGATTGATTGCGTAATGCTTTATATAGTTACGATGTGAAAGATGCGGTGACTGCCTTACCTTCGAGCAGTTATGTTGCAACGAATCCTTTGTCCAAGGTTTAATTGTTAAATCTAACTGGTATTCTTTAATTAGATGGCGGAGATCAGCTTGACTTCCAGCGTAAAATTCGTGTAAAACTTCTCTTGTTTCATTTAACATTTGTTCCTTGTATGCTGATTTGAACATCCACTCTTGACAATACATTTGCTCAAGTAATGTTTGTTCTACCGAATCTGTAAGGATATCCACAATAGAATTAAGACAAATATTCAAGAACATAACATTATGAATATTATGATAATAATTAGCTATTATAGCATTTTGTCAAACATATCTACCCTTTGTCATATTACTCTGTTTCCAACAAAATTTAATTCATATCGGATAGTAGTATATCGAATCGGATGTGTCGAAGGCAAGCACAAGTCGATGTTAGATATAAAACATAACGCAAATGAAGATGTTGTATTTACCTTTTTTTCTACTCATTTTTAATATAAACGTATATTCAAAGAGGACCAGATCCAACAGATTATGCATTTTATTTGTGCTGTCTCCCTTATGCAAGGTAACAGTAGTTTAAACTAAAACATTAGCTGATTTCTGTTATCATGATTAGGCCCTTTGATTTCCCTGCTCCTAATTGATTCAAATACCCCTAACACAAAAATAGATACTCCTAACACAAAAATAGATACCCCTAACACAAAAATAGATACTCCTAACACAAAAATAGATACTCCTAACACAAAAATAGATACTCCTAACACAAAAATAGATACCCCTAACACAAAAATAGATACTCCTAACACAAAAATAGATACTCCTAACACAAAAATAGATACTCCTAACACAAAAATAGATACTCCTAATACAAAAATAGATACTCCTAACACAAAAATAGATACTCCTAACACAAAAATAGATACTCCTAACACAAAATAGATACTCCTAACACAAAAATAGATACCCCTAACACAAAAATAGATACTCCTAACACAAAAATAGATACTCCTAGCACAAAAATAGATACTCCTAACTAAAAAATAGATACTCCTAACACAAAAATAGATACCCCTAACACAAAAATAGATACTCCTAACACAAAATAGATACTCCTAACACAAAAATAGATACTCCTAACACAAAATAGATACTCCTAACACAAAATAGATACTCCTAGCACAAAAATAGATACTCCTAACACAAAATAGATACTCCTAACACAAAATAGATACTCCTAACACAAAAATAGATACTCCTAACACAAAAATAGATACTCAAAAATAGATACCCCTAACACAAAAATAGATACTCCTAACACAAAAATAGATACTCCCAACACAAAAATACATCACCGTCCACATTCCTGACTTTGCACAGACACTTAACTAAAACGTTATTTAAAGAATTTAATAATATTTTATTATACAAATATTTTAAAGAAACATACAATTGGTTTTTTGTTTGTTTTGCTTTTGGTTTATTTCGTAAGAACCGGTTTTGGAAATACAATTGTATACATGTATGCCATGAACCCTCCGTGCAATATTTACAAAGGAAGATCCCAGTCTTTACGTGGTCGGAGACATGGGATGCACAATTTAACACATGACATTGACAATAATGGTGGACTAACAGGCAGCAGTGGGTGGAAATAGGAATATTATAAAGTACATGCTAAGGAGTGTTTATTTTATATTAGCTGTCATGAAAAGAAAATCCTCACTTTCTTGACTAACCATACCAACTAAATTAAAAGTTTTTTGGCGGCAATAAAACCAAAAGGCATAGCTAGGATAGCCAAAATCGACAAAAATCACCAATACAAGAGGAAGAAGAACATAACTTTAATAATATTACATTTTTTTTCTAGGAACTCTAAATTGCAATAGTAATATTGCCAATGCAGAAACACTGATTACTGAGCAGATTCGACCCTCGTGGACTACCCTTGGGGACTGATAGTTGATCAGCAAAGGTAGCAACACAGTGCATGAGATAGTAATGCAATCGTAGATATTTAATGTAGTGAGCAAGATGTGTTTCTTAAATAACCTTCATCAGGTACGCTAAATTAAAACAGATAGGGAAGCAAAATAATTTAAAAGCCTTTCTGTTCAATTGTGAAAAATTTGTATAACAAACGTCCATGCGACATATATATGCTATAGTTGTTTGTTTACGTCATACCATAGTGTATGTGTCTGACTTTTCCCACGGAAGTTCTAGATTTAATCAGTTTTCATACCGCTCCCCATATTATTTATTTATTTATGTAAATACTGTATATTTACAGTGGGTCAATATCATTGGTAATGTATTGTATTTACACTTAATTGTTGATATTTGTGTCTAGCATATAATGTGATATATTCGATTATTTTAGACTTTTAAACGATGGGTAACGATTTACAATAGTACCACGTTCGTTTTACATAATTAGCGTTTGATTTCAATCGGCCATTCTTTGCTACATGATTTAATGAGTAGTGATCACGTTGATTCAGTTGTTTTTGCTCAATAAACTAGTATGAATTATTATCGTTTGGTAGATACCTTTTCCGTTGGACTACTAGTCCCAGAGAGTAGCATCCTGTGACGGTGATTGCATTAGACATTTTCTTATTTTCACAGATTTAGCAAATGCATACATTTTTAACATTCTTTTCTAATTTATTATTTAAAAAAAATCAATTCGGACTTTTTTCTTAAACCGACATGTATTTTGTACGGACGCCGTATATTTAGTGACATTGTTATACTTTAAGGAACAATTAAACAGATAACCGTATTTGCTTGTATTATTGGTCAATACCGTATTTATTGTATCTATTCTTTAACATTGCAATATTATTAATACAAGTTGTACATTCACATTTTGCATTTTATTTAGTTTAAGTTTGTCAACATTAATAATAACGGGGTCGTCCAAAATCTCTGTTACTATATCCATCCAGTAGTCAGAGGTTCAGCACAGCAACGGATTATTAGATATATTCAGTTCGTGATGTTATAAACCTAGTTAAAGGGGAATTTGCGATAGTGCATACCGACAAAATTGAGGGCGGAGCTTATCATAAAAAATACCCGTTGATATGAACAACGCTATTTATGAAACTGTTTGTCACATGACCAACGTGACCTAAAGGTCACATACTTCAGAAATTTGAAATTTTCGAAGTGATTCTTGTACTTTTTAGACTGATGAAGAATATTAATTTTTAATACGACTGAAAGTTTGGGATGGAGGAAAACTAGTTACTATGCCTGTCAAATATTTTGCTCCAAAAGTAAATGTGAAACTGTGTATCATTGATTTTTCCTACTCGAGATAACCGTGGCCAAAATAATGAAGAATCTGAATGTTTGCTCCGCCCACAGCTATTTATACCCACGGTCCCGGTTTAACCATAGCCAAATTTGGCTATCATGTTTAGGCAAGTTTGGTTTATTTGCTCCTAAAGATGTAAGGTGGTACTATACACTTCAGGTAAAATGTGATCTGCTCGTTTAATTTTCTAATTTTTTTGGCAGTCTGTTTGAATATATCCACTGTAATAAATATCAAAATTTTAACAAATTGCAACCAACAGACTCAGAGATATAAATTCACTAGCCACATAACAGCTTTTCTCTCTGTGGTTTTGATCACCGAGATGCTTGAAATATGCATGCAAACATCATATGATCAAAACGTTCAACTGATTTTAAAGAGTTATCTCACTGTAGTGTATGATACCCCCTTAAGTTATTTGGTTTTTCCAGTATATAGACTATGAGTGTACTTGACGGTTATTCCATAAACGACTCGAGCGTACTAAATTAGATATCTACCTTCTTATTAAGTACTCGTTTATGTAGAATCCTATCTCGATCTTTCTACTTTCATTACTAATGATACACACAGATGTAAAACATATTCCTAGTCCCCCCAAAAAGAACAGAGGAACTCATTTATTTGGGTTAGCTTATCATGACTTTTTATGAACTTTTCATATCATTTTGGTTTTTATAGATGTTTCAGTGATATTTTAGCATACAGTATATTTGATCAGATACCGTCTTTTGTAATGTAATTTTAAAAAAGGGCATTTTCACATTTTAATTTCGACTGCGTTCTAATTGCTATTAATTTTTTTATTTCATTGAGGTTTTATTGAATGTTATAGTGTTTTATGGTACTTTTCACACAGTATAATTTTATTAGATATATTTATATGGTTAACATGTTAAATTGTTTTATGTTTTAGATTCTAAAGCGCTTAGAGTAATTTTTAATTAGATAATGCGCTATATAAATACTGTATATGAATAATAATAATGAACTTATGATTAACCTATTTAGTGATGAGTATAGTCAAGAGAGACTAAAAATTAGAATACCCATTTCAATTTTTATTGCTGAACAGATTTGATTGCTGTATTCAAAAGATCATCACCCGTCAACTCCAATATAAGTATTATTATTACATATATTGATATACCATTGTACCAAACTGTATTTTATCATTTTAAAGTTAAAATCATATAGTATCCACTTAAAAATATAACCGATAATATTTCAACCTAAAATTTGAGTAAAGTAGTTGGCAGTCTAGAAATATAATTAACAATTCAATTTAAAAAAAATCGAAAAATAATTGTTCACTTGACATCTAGACGTTATGCATCATTATATGAATCAAATTAAAAAATATACATATATCATGTAATTAATAATTAATAGAAAAAAATAATTAAGAGAAACGCATCTTGATCACATTATTTAAAAATGACAATATTATTATCGAAGATAATAAACATTCAAATGAATAATTTATGGTGTGGTATTATTAGTTTTTTTGTTTGTTTGATCATTTCTCGATATTTAATCAACTCAAAAAAAGACATTAGTGCATTAAATACTGATACGGTGAAACATATCTAAACCGAACCTTGAATAAACTAGAATTCTGTTTAAAGCGAACGTAGGAAATATTTGCATACACCGAACACCTGTCTATTCCGAATACAATAGTTGACTCCAAGTAGGTTCCGTTTACACATGTTTCACGATATAGACTTCGTTAATTACATCTCAACCTCAAAACAATATAGCCTCCCCTATGGTGTAATGGTTCGCATGTTCCTCTCCAGTGCAGGCCGTGTCAAACCAAAGACTATGAAACTAATATTTTCTGCTTCCTCGCTAAGAGCGTATTATTAGGGAATAAGAACAAAGACTGCGTGGCACGGAGCTTTGTAAAGCTACATGTCTGTATGTGGACTACTGTTTCAATGAGTTTGGGCATATTATAAAATCCAGTTCACAATGTCGGTTTATCACAAGAAGAGTTTGAAGATACCAAAAGGGTAATCAGAATCCGTATATAAAAGAACAGACAACACAATGGCCAAAATAAAAAGTACAAAAGGACAAACAACGATCAACAAAACATACATATAAAACTAAAGATCGAGTAACACGAACCTCACTAAAATCTGGTGGTAAACTCAGGTGCTACGGAAGGGTAAGCAGCTCCTGCCCCACTAGTGACACCAGTCGTGTTAATCTAGTTACAAATTCGGTGATAAGTAATGAACGAGGAAATGACCGAGAAGTGTTTACAAGTGAAACATATCCGTTGTTATTTGTGATACAGATATTCCATAATGGTCAACCAAATCGTGGTGACAAAATCATAATCTCATTAAAACGAAAGTTCTGAAATAGTTCAGAAATTGGTTACTTGGGGTAAAAAAAAATCCCCTCTATCGCTGAAAACAATAAGGAAGTTATCACCATTTCCATACCAACTAGGAAATATATTGGACTATTTCTGGTTTCCAATGTCTACTATTTAATGATGGCAACACAGCTGAAGATACATGGTTAATTAATCACTTCATGGATGACGATCGTGGTTCGTAATGTTGTTGTTGCTTGTATTGTAGACCTTTATTGCTCAGCATTTTTTATTTTCATTTTTTAGAACCTCCTCAATTTAATAACTAGATAGTGGTCATCTAAATAGAACTGAAGGACCAATAGAAAACATACCCTTCTTTAATTCAATACTATAAAAACTACATAGCATGGATATGAAGATAACACAAACATTGACATTATTAAAAAAACGAGCAAGCGAATGCTTATATTTTACTGACAACGATCGATTGGTTCGAGACAATTACTTTAATTTTAATGATAAGCACATCATAATTGAATCTTCTACAATGCTAAAATGTAAATTGTAAGAGAGACTTACTAGTTCAGATATCTCATGGTCCATTTTCCGAGACCTCTGCTGGTGGATCATTAGTCTCCGTGAATATCATCTTCACAGAAGTCAGTGTTTCGGTTTCGCCTTCGGTTATCACAGTTCCTAAACAAGGTAATTCATTAAAGCTAATGTTAATCTCCTTGGACATAAGTAACATAAGCTGAGTTTAATTATCCTATTTAACCTCCTTGTTTTCTTGCTCCCAACGACTCATAAAATTATATCTATTGACTTGAAGCCATACCCGATGAAAGTTATTCCATCAACATGGCGTCGTGTTCATTAATTTAGATCTCTTCCTTTTTATTTGTGACAAATGCATTATGTCTCAAGGACTTTTGATAACCAAACTTTTTTATATTAAAACAATCGAGAATAATATTAATCTAAGATGCAATAAGTGTCAGACTTTATAAGCTTAATAGGATTTTAACACTAGTGAAATATTCTTCTTGATTAAATCTATGCTAACTGAATTATATTTGAATACTAAATCTGTTGATCGGTTCTAGCAATGATGGAAACTTTGATGTAATTGCTTATTCTTTGTCATGATGTTGAGTTCATTAATAACATTTTTTTTACAATTTTACCAATACACGCAAAGCTGGTAATATATACTCCACGGGACGTTTGACAAGGGACGTAACTCCACCAGTTCATAACTGTCAAAGATTGAGCAATTGATTATTACTTAACGTCCAGCAAGCATTATTTGAGCTATATTCAGAACGAGAATAAAAAAAGTTCAACAATATATACAAACTATATAGAAATGCGGAAGGAATGTGACAATATATAAATAACATATAGTTGAGAGGGTGATAGATCAGATTGTTACCCTGAGAAAAACATTGTCAACTAAGTCGAAGCCGAGGTTGACAGTGTCTTTTTCGAAGGGTAACAATCTGATCTATCACCCTCTCAACTGTATGTTATTTAATTTATTATACTCAATGTTTTCACTTTCTCGTTTGCAATGATGTTTTTTCTCTCTCCATTTTAATGTTTCATTTCATATTCAGTTTATTCATGGTTACAGATGTTCAGTAATTTTGCTAGGCTCTAAATGAGAGGGTGACAATAAATCAATTGCATCTTACTGAGCCATGTGTCAGAGCAGAATGTTACCCTCGTCTTATCCAATAAAATTACAGATTACATACATGAAGTATAAGAATAACCATTGACTGCAACTGTAAGAAGACGAACAATTTAGTCCTCTGTAGTAGCTACAGTGTGCCTACTCTTTCTGTCTAAAATAAAAGGGTAATTGATCATTGTTCAAATTTACACATGAAGAACACAAGATAGCATTAAAATACCACACTGTCGAAACAATTCCAAAATCCAAGAGAAAAATCGTAGATACAGAGGCAAAGAGCCTGAACCCCTCCCCTCTTAGTTAAATGACGCGGTCATGCAAGTGCTTTCCATATGTGAGAAAAATAGCAGGTTATTTCAGAAACGCGTCGTGCAGACTTAATTTGGCATTTTTGTTTTTATTTGAACTAACAAGTTGAGCTAGATTAATTATAATGTTAGCTAACTGAAACAACCAAGACTGTGCATGTTGCTCTATAATATACTGCGTCAGATGCAATCAGTTGTTGCGTTCTCACTGGAGCAGCAGCAAATGTAAATGTCAACGTCTTTTGATTGATCTGGTTTTATATCTAAACCACAATATTTTATTTTTGAGGCGAGGTCGCCGATCGTTGTTCAAAAAATCAGAATCTACCAATCATTACACCACCAAGGCCATTAAAGAAATCAGAATCCACCAAAGGGTAATAGGCCAGACAAAACTGAACGGTTGAATAATACGAAAGTGTTATTTTCGCCAAAATCATGAAAATTCACAAATATAGTTATAGCTGCATAGCGAGTGAGTGACTGTTTATTAACACCAACATAGCAATTTTTCAGCTATATCATGGCGAGAACAAGTTAATTTTCAATGAGATAATGACGAGTTCCGCCTTGTACTAGACCTACACACTTCGTTGGAATTTTATAGTGCTAGCTTACTGAAACAACAGTCTGTGGATATAAATGTCACCCCACTCGGACACATTATCCTGATTCCGAGCCAACCAACTTTGCTCGTTCTTCTTAATGCTGAATGCTTAGTGGAGAAGCAATATATAGTTGTGTAATATTATGATTTATTTGAAAGCACAACACTGTTTTTAATATGCATAGTAATACACAAGTACAATATCGGTTGCGTTAATAATATCAAGAGTATTCTCTCTGTAGAAAGGGAGGGACCATTCTTACAAAGACAGGACATATTCCTCCAAAACGATTTTTCGTTGCCGCTATGACTTGAATCATCATCAGTTATTATATGATGTAAAATATATAGAAGGAACATACAATTAACTTCTCCACCGCAAATTTATGTTCTATTATAATTAAAAT